>JABUQX010008337.1:10000-22500 GCA_015478945.1 Trachelipus rathkii
GTGAGCCTATGTCGCATAGTACATTCGTTTTCTAGTTATTTGTCCAAAGGTCTATGACCTGAGCTAAAATATTGCCCTTTGAAACTCTACGATTCTTGAATTCATTTGATTATTTTTTTAAGGTAAAGGTCAGAATAATTTTCATCAACGAGAGGCAAGGAGAGCTGAAGCCAGACGGAGCCGCAGTAGAGCAGAAAATTTTAAAGGAATGGAGAAGGAACCTTGTCAAATAATAATGTGGAGCAGGCCGGCAAAAAGTTACCACCTTCGCATCCTGTTTTAGTTTTGAAGATGGTAGGAGTTATTACATAGCTCAACAAATTTAATATCTCCCTAAATTTTCTGAAAATTTAGATTTAAATTTATTACCTTTTTTACTCCCGTAGTTGTATTCGAAATGGCCCACCACAGCCTTTGAAAAAAGGAAGGCAAAAGTAATGAAACAAATATAAGAAAAGTGCTCCAGATATGCTAGTTAGTACATAAGCTGAAATAACAGAGTACTAAGTTTAAATAAGGATGGTATTAGAAGAGAAGAATGGACACGCTTGAAAGTGGAAAGATTGATCATTCGAAATCCTCCTCCTCTCCCACCCCTCAAAGTGGAAGATATAAAGAGTTTGAAAGTCATTGAAGGTAAGTGGGAAATAACGATAAAATAAGAGGGTTGAGCAACCAACTTTAACTAGAGAGATTAATTATGAGAAAGTTATTGATGGCAAAAAATCTTAGCCGAGAACTTTTCAAAGATGTATGATTGAAGTGAGGGAATTTCATATAGTTGAAAAGTCTTAGCTGAGAAACTTTTCAAGAAGAGATGGTATGATTGAATTATTCTAGACATGTGATGATTTCAACATAGAGTCGAAAAAACATCCTTAACAGAAGCAAACAAAGTGGAGAGAAAGTAAAGTATTCAGATAAAATGATCACAAAGAATACATTAAGGATAGTGGAAAGTTCATTTTGTTGTTTATGTGGAAGAAATTTGGTTTATTATGAAGATTAAGTCAGATTGATAGACGAAGAAATTAACTTTAAAAGGTAACGTATTGAGGAATAAAAAATTGTTTCCTATTACATTCAGAAATATGAAAAAAGATCGGAGGTCAGTTAACAAATAGTCACCAATTTAGCATAAAATACAAGATGTTACAAATGAAAGAAAAAACAAAACAAAAAAATAGTTGAAGTACTTGTTAAAAGACGGTAGGTGACTAAAAATTGCAGTTGGAAAAGGTCATCACTGAGCAGTTGAAAAAGACTCAAGGAATGAACAGAACTTTAGAGAATCACAATTAAATATAATTAAAAGATGAAATTGGTGGGCGTCTGACACATTGCTCTAGAGAGACTGTTAATTAAAATCAAAGGGGTCACCAGTGAATGGTAGATAACGAAAATGTGAATCCTTCAGAATCAAAATTGTATTTTATTACGACTCCGAAGAAGGTTTTGAATATGTCTAAAAGCTGTAACTGATTTTAGGTGTTACACGAAATATGAAAAGACCGCGACTGACATATCTCTCTATGACTATATCGCTAAGTGCATCTACGTGAGTCCCAGTAGATCATGCTCTCTCAGACGCAGCTCACTCAGTAGATCATACAGTCTGCTACTCTATCTCATGGCAACATCTGAGAGAGAGCGTGTCTCGACGTGGACTTATCCTATCTAGGTACTCCTCTCACATAGAACCAGACGTAGCTAGCTTCTAGTCGGTGATGAGCACTACAAGTCTCTGGAAGTATCGAGCTCACGGTGCGGCTCACAGACTGTGTTCCTTTTTTCTGCTATATGAGTAAGATTCACGCTTCCAGGGGAAGAAATATGAACTGTAGCGAAACAAAACAGTTTACACCACAAAGCAAAGCTTGGAATTCAAATTTTTTTTCCAAGAGTCACTGGAGTTATAGAGATTATATACCTACCATATGTGTTATTTATTATACTCATAAAGAGTAAAAATAAATTATGATGTTATCATAAAGAGTTTGAGGTGATAGATAATTAGAATTGAACTGGAATCATTTAAAGTGTAATTAAGATACAACTTGAGCTAAGATTTTAACTTAGTAGAAGATGTAAGACACATGAAGCGTATAAGAAAAAAATTAGTGAATAAGAGGAATATTCCAAATTAATTTCACATTCTTAGCAAAATTCCAGAAAGAGTGTGACGAATTGAACCAGATAGAATAGTTCAGTTCTAACATAATAAAGTACAATATTCTCCTTGTCAGAGAGTAAAATAGGTTTTGGAACTTATAAATGCTATTTAAATTGCCTACGTTTTACTAGTTTCAATAGGACGGTAATTTATGAAGACAGAGACCCAGTTTCGAACAGCACGTGAACTAGAAAAGTTAAATAACCTTAATGTTTTATAAATTTGGTTGAAAGGAAACAATATTGAATTACACGTCTCCATACAGGACAAATCGGTGTTGCGCTTGCTCCACATTCCAAGAAACTCAGTCTCTGAAGCACAAATATTCATTGAGAAGTTACCGTAATACGACCACAAGCAGATAAGGTTTCTGAATAGCTTAATAGTTTCGACGAGTGAGAGATAGTCTGCGAAAACTTAAAAAGATTTTATAAATTACTGTGAAAGAAGGTACTTTGAGGTAAGGAAAGAGTCGGAAGTCTATTGTACATAAATAAAAAAAACATTCCTAAAGTAGAATAGAAACTACTTCAAATATTCTTCTGGAGCTAGTAAAATAAAAAAGGCGCGAACCAATGGACAATGGTGATAAAAGTAATGTAGCAGCCAATTAACAATTTATATGTTCAATCAATTTTTCTTCTTTTTTCCGAATTACGATTTTCAATTGAACCACCAGATTTTCTCGTATTATAATAATATATATATATATATATATATATATTATATATATAATATATATTATATATAAAATATATATATATATATTAATATAAATATATATATATTATATATAATATATATATATATATAGTTACATACATATTAATATATATATAGTAATATAATATATATATATATATAATTATATATAATATTATATAATATATATATATATATATAATATAATAGATATTATTATATAATATATATTATAATTATATATGAATGTGTGTTTATCCGAAATAAATGTTATGATGGCGAACCTTCTATCCTGAATTAACATTTAATATTCACAGCTTTTAAAGTCATTTATAACAATTTATTGCTATTTTTATTTATTTATTTTTTATGTTTATTTTAAATTAAGTTAAAATAAGCTTTCAACTTAATTATTTATGTGATAAATTACTTATTTTTTACATAATTTTAAGTATTGCTATATGGATTTTAATAATAATATTTTATATACATATATATAATATATTATAATATATATTATATACTATATATATATATATATATATATATATATATATTATATATATCTATATATATATATATATTATATATATATATATTTATAATATATTAATATAATATATATATATAATTATATTATATATATATATATATTATATATTTTATATATATATTATATAATAATATTTATATATATATATATATATTATATATAGCATATATATATAAATATTTATATAATATATATATTTATATATATATATATATATATATATATTTATTATATATATATATATATATATATATATTTATATATATATATATATATATATATATATATATATAATATATATATATATAATATATATATATATAATATATATATTATATATAATATATTATATATATATTATATTATTATTATATATATATATTATATATATATAATATTTATTGGTATTTTAAGGTTTATCAATTTTACCACACATTGGTATTATTTAATTATAGCTTCCAAAAATAATTTTATATTATATAACAGCGCTTCTTTACTGCCTTCTAATTACTTTTTATCATTTATTTATTTATTTTTTATTTATTTCATTAATTTCTCTGTAAGTCTTTCTTTCTCTCTTTACTCAAATCTTTCTTTTTTTTCTTCTTTTCTTTCTCTCGTGCAATAAATATATATATTTTTATTTCCTTTTTTTTCTTCTTCTTTTTCTTCTATCGCGATTTGAAGTCATTAAAATCGGCGATTTATTTTCCCTTCTCCATAAATCATTTTCTAAACCATTAAAAAAGAAGAAGAAAATCGGGCAACAAGAAAATAACGGTCAGAGAATAGAGACTAAATGCTAAATGATAAGGCACAAATGAAAGCTATCTTATATATATATATATATATATATATATATATATATATATATATATATATATATAAATATATTTATTTATATAATATTATATATATAATATATTTATGTTTATATATAATATAATATATATATATATATATATTATTAATAATATATAAATATATATAATATATATTATATATATATTATAGATATATAATATATATATAATATACTAATATATATATATATATAACGCATCATCGTGGCGCAGGAGTTGACGCCGCCTCTCATACGAGAAGACGCTGGTTCAAATCCTCCGCGTACAGTTGGATTTTATCTAACCTGGGCAAGAATTTAAAACTCGACTGCGAAAGACCGATTGGTGAGGCGCTGTTTGGTATAGTGGCCTTAAAGTTCGCAATTTCCTTTGGTCCCCGTTTACCTTGCAGTAGGGATAAAGACGTTAAAAAATGGTAGTTTACATATATATATATTATATATATTATATTATATATAATTATATATATATTAATATATAATATATTATATATAGTATATACTATATATATATATATAATATATAATACTATATTATATATATATATATAAGGAAACTAAAATTCCATAAAAAAATTTTAGTTAAATAAATTTTATAAAAGTAATTGGTACAATTATATTGATATTACCCCTGAAATACATCATTTTCAACAAAGGAAAAAAAACTAGATCACCTCCCGCTTGAGTTTTTTTCTCAACATGTTAGTAGACGAGTGCTATGTATTATTCAAAGTTCAATAGTATTATATAATTTGTAAACTGTAAATAATATTTAACTAAATATTTTCTAACTTATTGGATTGCTTGTTGTCTATTAGTGTCTAGTAGCCGTCTGTGTGTGTGCATTAGGTCAGTTTTTTGTTGTTGTTCAGGTTGTTGATAACAGTGTGTCGTCAGAGTGTGTTGTGTAATTGCTTTGATTGCTTTCTTTTCATTGGGAGGGAAACTCAATGGATGCTTTAGAATTCTTATGACATAAGAATTCGCCTTAGGAAATACTTTCCAAATTGACACTTAATGGCGCTTTCGTTTCCCGTCGGAAGCATTTTATGATCTATTTGGTCTTTTCATGTTTTTATTCAATATATATATATATATATATATATATATATATATATATATACTTATTATATATAATATATATATATATATAATATCGATATATATATTAAATATATATATACTATATATATATATATATATTATAATAATATATATTTATATATTATTATAATATATATAATATATATAATATATATATTATATAAAAATATATAAATTATTATATATATATATATATTATAAAATATATATATATATAATATAAAAGAGAGAAGAGAGTATTAATCAAATCATTAATTATTAATAATATCTATCTCACGTAACTTAGTACAATATATGATTCTCTGTGACTCTTCCTTTTATATAGTGGACCGAAATCCTAGGAAAAAAAATCTGGTTAAGACGGTGTGAAAAAATGAGGAGGAAGACATGCAGAAAGGTTCATGACATTGTTAAATACTTCCTCTTTATTATTTTCTTTTTTTTTAATTAAGTAATAAATAAAAAGAAACTCTTATTCATTTAAAATTTGTAAAAAAACACATATCTAAGACTGAGTTAAAAAATTATTAATTGTTATTTTTAATTATCTCTTTCTCTCTCTCACACACAAAACCCACACACACACACACACACACACACACACACAACAACACACACACTAATATATAATATATATATATATATATATATATATATATATTATATAATATATATATATATATAATATATATATATTATATATATATATATATATAAATATATATTATACTAAATATAATACATCTCGAAAGATTAATATTTTTTATTAAAAATATTGTAACTATATTCATATAATTGTTAATAAATTCATTATTTTGTAAAAGAAAAATTATTCGAGTTTGGAAAATATTATATTGTCGCTGGGTGGCTTTTTGTCTACTCGGAAAAACCGCAGTTCTATCTTAGAAGAGTTGGAATTGAAAATTTAAATTATCTCTCGTTGAATTTGAGCGCAAATATGAAATTGTTTTAGAGTTTTTCTTCTTTTTTTTCTTTTCATTTTCTTTTTTCTATTTCTTTTTTTTCTTTTATTTCGGATACAGATCTAAGCGATATTTCTAAAACTGAATGTTTGCATTATAACATTTATCTATTTTAAATCAAAATATATTTAAAATGTTATATTTATTTAAATTATTATATTAAGAAATATTTTTCACGATTCCCTCGGGGGATCGAAATATGGGAACCTTTATCGATTATTTCTTACATTATATAGGCTATTAACTAGTTTTCTGTAATTCTGAGAGTTATGCATCGGATTTCAAATTTTTTCACATTTTCAATGTTATAATTTTTTTCAGACAATTATTTACCCCTAATATCCTTTTACGTAGTCTTTTAACTTCAGTTGGCAAATGTTCATCTTGTTAAAATTTAATTATATTGAAACAGGATAGCAAGAGTCTTCATTTTTCAATGAACTAAATTTTACGATGAGCTAGTCTGAAATCCTTATCCCTTTGCTTGTATTAATCTTACTAAACCCCAAAAGCAGAATCATCTTTGAAATTTAAAGCTGAACAAAATTTACCACACTTGCAGTAAGAAGAGGAAAAGATTCCGTCTAGTTCTACTTCTTAGATGCCAAATCTAGTCGCCATATGACAATGAACTTGTCAGATAAGATGCATCTGACAAATATTTATAAAACCGACATTTCAAAAGCATTCATAAAAGATAGTGAATCATATGTTTTAGCCAGCTCATCTGGCTGACGTTTGATAGAAAATAACAGGTTATATTTCAAGCCATTTGTGGCCTACAGATTTCTTAGAAATTTCATCCTTTGCATTACTTGCAAGATCTTGACCTAAAAGAACCATTTATCATAAATTTTGCCTAACTTAATGTTCACATATAAGTATCAATAACCTTACAAGTGAAATATAAACTTACTGTGGAGAAATAAAAAGCAGAGTATTCCAGATTTAATCGGCTATTAGAAATACATTGTATAAATGACTTGCGTCGAACATAGGTATAAGATGTTGAAAGCGAAAAGTATAAGGCGGGTATTAAAGTCTGAGTATGTTCTGAAGCCCTCCTCATTGGAAGAGTTAAGAGACTAGAGAGCTTTAGAGAGTACTGTCGGTGATAAAAATAGATAGATATAGTAGACTTGCTGGATAACACAGTACGGTCAAAATGTATGCGTTAAGGGTAAATAAAACTAAACAGTTCTTACGACTTATGTTACAACCTTCTCATGGAGGGCTGCACCGTGAACCCCCAGAATATTATCATAAAAGGGCTCGCAAACGTCCTTATACAAAGATAAGCAGTTGTTGATGATGAGAAAAAAGTTATGATGTCCTACAAATCTTTAGACCACTTAGAAACTTCTTAATTAGAGCAATGTGATGCTTTTCTGCGATTTAAGTGTGGAGTTTAGAGTTTTCCAAGATAGTTGCAAATTATAGTTATATAATAATATATATTTATATATAATATATTATATATATATATATATATATATATATTATATATTATATATATATTATATATATTATATATTATATTTCTATATTATATATCTATATAATATTTATATATATATATATATATATATAATATATTAATATATATATTATTTATATATAATATTTATATATTATATATATTATATAATATATAATATATATTATATATATTAATATATTATATATTTATATATTATAATTATATATTCAATAAACAACAAAAATCGAAATATCACTCATTTCACATATATTAATTTTATCAAATCACAACACACAAAATTAATAGAATAAATTAAATTATTTCATACAATCCCGATAATATTCCTAATTTACAGAATGCCGGAACGAAGCATATGGTTAAAATTGACTAAAATTGCAGATGCTGAGTAAAGAGATAGCATTTTTATCGCGGATGTGTCAAAAGGATGAGATTTCAGAAATAAAGTGATTAAACGGTTGGGAAGAAAGACTTTTTGAATGAGGAATTTGGTTATCTGAGAGAATCGTTCCCTGCTCTACTTCTTCATATGAGAATGGGGTAGAACATTAGCTGACTGGTTTCATGCTTTCTTACGGATTTGAGGTGAATGCAAAGAGTACGATTAAAATTTGTCATTAAAAATTAACGGGAATTCTGGTTTTTTTTCTGACTTATAGAAATGAATATATTATAAATTATTTTAAAAATGTATATATATATAACTATATATATACAAATATAAATATATATTATTATATTATCACATATATATACCCCAAACTATTAATATATATATATAATATATATAATATATATATATATATATTTATATATATATTATATATAATATATATTTATATATATATATATATAACATTTATATATATATATATAATATATAATATGATATAATCCGTCGTGAAAATCTTATATCCAAATTAGAAAGAACAAGAACTACGAGAGCAATTTTGGTTTAAAATGGAAGAACAATATTGAAATGGGTAGACGAAAGGAGTGCATAGTTATCTGCATATGAGTATATATAGCTTGAATGAGTAGATTAACAAGGTCGCTAATAAAAAGTAGGAGATAATAAGAAAACCGGCACTATTGAGGGAAAAAAGAAGAAGTTCCATCGACAATGGCCGATTTGGAGAGGTTCCACAGAAAGATACGCATAAGTAATTAAGGAGAAAAAGGAGACCCCAAAGAGAGGAAGCCTGTGAGAGCAGATTATGATGTCATATCCTTTCAAAGACCTCGGGTACGTCCATTGCCATCTCGCAAGACTCCCTGTCCTTCCTAAGGGCAGAAGACCATAAATGAGTCAGATAGGAAAGTATATCGACCAGTTGATCTCCGAACTTCATATAGCCATAACTTGATATTATAAAAGAAGGAAAAGGGATTTTAGATATCCAGGAAATGAGAGTTGAAATTGGTTTCAAATATCTTACATAGAATAAAAGTGAAACTTACTACCGGGGAAAGTAGAGGGGTGAATCACTATTTTCTTAGAATTGTTGAACAAAATGTCTCTTCTGACACTGAGATATAGTGGTTGTACTTAAGCACAGAAAATAAAGTTAAACAGGGCCGGCGCCAACCCTGAAGCACACTCCCTCAAAACTCGGAATGGGAGGCTATCCGGGCAGCTTGCTTTCCTTAAAGTGTCGGTTGATTTCAGGAGCTCATGCACTCCATTCGATACCAAATTACAGTTTAATGACAAAGAACACCTGAGAGAAGAGGGCAGGAGGAAATTAAACATGAAGCCAAATAGAGAAAAACATTTTTGAGCTGGAATTTTAGCAAACAGAGCCAATTCAGGCGAATACAAGGAACAAATTAAGGCAGATTTACATAGAAATTTGACAAGAACTTTTCAATTCACAAGAAAAATTAAGTCAGATTTACATAGAAATTTTAGATTAGATTTCAAGTGATTGATTATGTTAATGATGATTACTGTTAATGATTTCCAGCTGAGATGAAATTTGTTGACAGCAGGGTGAATATTGAAAGAGAAATTTTCGCATCTATGTCCAGCCTGATGTGTCAAGGAGAACAAGTCAGACGAAATTATGATTCGGAGTGGAGAGAAAATATTTAAAGTCCCAGAAAAAATTAAACCTTTCTATAATAAACCTTCTCACTTCATCACTATTTAACCGACTTCTTTTCGGGAAACCAAAGCGTATTCAGAGTCAAAGCAGTCACTCAATGAATTGTTAAGGTTGAAACCGTTAGAGGAAAAACGACATAACCCCTATTTCAGCGCTGATTTAGATGATGCCAGGAATGTGTGAATGGCAAAGTGGAGCTCTTGAGAGAGAAAGGAGAGAGAGAAGAAGAGAGAAAGAGAGGAGAGAGAGAGAGAGCAGAGAGAGAGAGAGAGAGAGAGAGAGAGAGAGAGAGAGCAGAGAAAGAGAGAGAGAGAGAGAGAGAGAGAGAGAGCACGAGAGAGAGAAGAGGGAGAGAGAGGAGGAGAGAGCATTATAAAGTTACGATAATATAAGATTGTGATTAGAATTTACCAATAGGATCAAATGTATTTAGTATAGTGAAGAACTACGGAAAAGCATGGATCAAAAAGAATTCAAAATTGATTTAAGACGGAACTCCGAATTTGTGTAGGAAATTCACAGGTGATCTAGTTCCTTCACACTGATATCGTGCTCTTCGGTATCTTGTATGTTTTATTGTACGTAAGATCATATCGAAAAGCCTTCCATAGAGTCTTATACAGTTCTTTCCATTAGAGTCTATTACAACAAACTTTTGATTCCCTGCAACTCCCTCCTCAGTATCAAATACTTCTTTGATTCCATTTCTTCTTTATAGCAGCAGTTGATGTTGTGATAGATGGTCACCGTTCACCGATAAGAATTTTAATAGTTGGTGTTCCTCAGATTCTGTCCTATTCCATAGTTCTTTTTCTACTATTAAATCAAATACACTATCATTGTCAGCTTCATAACCATTCATTTTCGTTATGTTCTCACCCTTTATTTCTCCTTCCAATTCGGAAATGAATCCACTCTTACTAGCGAGTACAGCCATCTGAGAACCGATTCTGAATCTTTCTTGCATACTAAATGGGAACAGTTAAGGCAATAGTTTTCTTCAGGCCTCAAATTTTCAGTTCCTTTCATATTATCTCCTAAAAAAAATCTTCTTAAACACAACTTATAATAATCTTCTTTGATACCATGAGCTTAAAAATTCCCTTTTCTTAATATTATTTTTCTTTTTTCTCGTATCTATGAAAAATTCCATATGTCTCTCACTAAACGAGCTTTTTAGTTGGGTGTTCTGCGGACCGTATCTTCAAAAATATCTTCACACCTCGTCCGTTGTTTGCTCTTAGTGGAGCTAAGTCGTCCTTTGAATGGAGTATACATCAATATTAGATTTGTTTCCCCACACCAGGAATTGTGGATCGGAATCGGCAGTCGGATTCGGAGTCGGAGTCGCGAGTCGAGTTCGGAGTTTCTGAGTCGATCAACGTCAGAGTCAGAGTCAGAGTCAGAGTCAGAGTCTGAGTTAGAGTCAGAGTCAGAGTCAGAGTCAGAGTCAGAGTCAGAGTCAGGTCAGGTCAGAGTCAGAAGTCGGAGTCGAGTCGAGGCGGATTCGGAGTCGGAGTCGGTCGGTAATTTTCGTCGCGAGGTTGAGTCGGAGTCGGAGTCGAAGAGTCGTGAAGTCCTCGGTAATTTGAGGAGTGAAGTCGGCCATCCGGTAATTTTTCAAGAGGATTGAGTTTGGAGTCGGGTCGGAAACTTTCATAAGCACCAATAAACTGGTTGCGTGAGCCGACGTGACAGTCTGTTAATTAGTTAGAATAAACATAAGTTAACAAAAATGGTTCATTACCTTTATGTTTTAACTTTTATGGGAAATGGAATGATTAAATTAATTATGGAGTTAGTCCCTGTAAGTTTTCACTTTCCAGTAGATGAAGGTGAGTTTAAATTTTCTAGCTGATGAGAGTCGAGTCGGAATTTACAATAAGGTGAGTCCGAAGTTGCGGTCGGAATCGAAGTCTATAATTTGAAGAGGGTGAAGTTGGGGTCGAGTCGGGAGTGAATCGGAAAAAGTTTGAACCGACTCCACAACCTGCCCTACACGCAGCCTTTTGAAGATTTTGATCGAAAGCACTCTCTCACTCTCTCTTAGCTTCATACTATCACTAACTTACGTTTCATTTTTCGGCCGTTCAACTGTTGCATTAACTGTCTTAGTACTTTCTCTTTACAACAAAAACTCTTCTTCTGACTCTCCCTATCTCTATCCTCACATTCTCTGAGGAGATCTCGCTGATTATCATCACACGTCTCAATTCATTTCTCTCATTTAACTCTATGACCCATTCTTAAACAGCTGATGCTCAATCTTATTATGTTTGACACTACTGTAAAGTGTAGACACATAGTTCCTTCTGTCTTGTTCCCTCAATATTTATTGACTTATTTATGACTTACTGATTGTTTTTTATGGATTGTTTATTACTCACCAACCGTTATTTTAGTGGTTAAAAACATTAAAGACACGCCACTAGCCGATGCTAAATGGTAAATTTGCGTGGGTTTACTTTTTTCTACGGGTTACCAACTCACCGGCAGGGACTTTTTTTAAGAACATTG
>JABUQX010008338.1:5000-7500 GCA_015478945.1 Trachelipus rathkii
AAAAAATAGCTTAAAAATTGCATAAAGGACGCTTTGTGCATTTAAAAATGGATACCTATACAAATGGGCAAAGCTAAATTATTTTGTCAATAATTTTATATGGACGAAGATAAAAACAATATTTCTAAAACGTTAGTAGTAAAGAAAAAAATACTCAAGCATTTCAGCGAATATATTCAAGAATTTGTTATTGACATCTTAAAAGAATTCGAAATAACAAGAGACAAGTAATTAGCTTAGTTACGGATAACGCATCAAACATGATCAGTACGATTGAAAAATTAAATAAGGACAATGAGGGTGAGGAATAGGAAGCTGGTAAATGTGAAACTGATTTTATTGAATGTCAAAACGAAGAAGTAATAGTTGTTTTCAGGAATGAACTTGATAAAACTATGAAAAGACTATGGTTCCGATAACGTTAACATTGCAACATGAGATGTGGAGTTTCATACTTTAACAGTTAGCAGTGCGGTGATGGTCTCCCAATACTCATATAGCAGATCTTATAAGCAGGGCGAGACAAATAGCAAAAGCAGCACGTACCCCCAAAATTAATGGAAGTTCTAAAGAATCAAGCTGCAAAAGTGGCAATCTTAGGTTCAAGAGGCAAGAGGGGGAAGTACAATGTCTTATGCTCTAAAGGCTTATGCAACTAAAGATTATAGTAGTAGTTATGATGGCTGCCGGTAATTCTGAATATCTCTCGTCGACAGTCAGTGTGTAACAAATCGAAAACATCTCGAAAGAGTTATTAAAACACCCATACTTACAACAAAAATTTCAATCAGAAGATTGACTGCCAGGAAATTTTTTATGAGAGGAATTTTAGCAAAATCACGAAATAAAGTTCCATGAAAAAAGTTGAAAGAATTGTTCAATGAAAATAAAAATATTTTTGTCGAAATCTTTGGGGGTTTAAGAAAAAATCTTTTTCCCGAGAGCTGAAGTATCTATATTTAAGCTAGGATGTTCTTTGCGAACTAGGACTTAAAATGAATAACGCTATCGAAAACAGAAATCTGGGCCGGAGTCAGATAGTTCAGCAGTTTCAGGAATCCTCCCTTGTAGAATTTTGTCAGATGAAGATGAAGAAGTCAAATTTGCCAGATAATGGGAAAAATTGGAGATGCAGAAAGCGATTGAAAAAACTAAAAAGACAATCTACTAGTAAAAGACATTCAACCTAAATATCTTCTAGAAAAAATAAAAGGTAGAATTCCATAAGCATTAGATGGAATAATGAAAATCGACCGGAAATCAAAGTTAACAGTTAAAAAGGCAATCAATTGCTATCCTAAAATTTTGCAAGATGCCGTTTTGCACAATTAAGCTTTGCCTCCATTCAGTGAATGTTGAGAGCTTTTCTGGTTTAAAAAATAATAAACATAAGATCTAAAGGACATGTTACAAGGAGGATTTTTATGATGGTTTTATTTTTAAGAAACATTTGTTTTTGAATAAAATTAATAATTACATATGGGTCGGGGCCTGTTCAAGAGAAAATTATTTTAAAAAGTTAGGACGAAAGTGAATTATATATATATATATATTAGTAATTATATATATTAATATATTATATATATATATATATATATATTATATATATAATATATATATATATATATATATATATATATATATATAATATATAATATATATATAGTGTGATTTAAAAACCCCTCCTCTGCGACAAACTCGGATGGCTGATAGAACAAACGATAATAAACATTTATTGTTATACCTATGTTGTATGACGCTTCCTTTCAAAGTTACGGACGATTGAAGGTACACTAGTTTATGTTGTGTGACGCGTCGCATGTAGGTTACCGACGATTTAGGTTACTCAATTTTAATGTGTTTGTGCGTGCGTACATGTGTGTACGCTTAACGTCCTTCGGAAACACGTGGCAATACCTTTACCTTGCCCAATTCATCGTTGATTCAATACAATGTAGGCATCGATTACGAATGGATCACTACACTTTCCGAGTTAACCGACATGATAATGTGTTACGGTGCGGCGAACGGAAATGGACGAAGAGCGCACCTCATGTACCGGGAATGGTTTCCACATAGAAATCACCCCCACCACACAATGTTTGCTCGCCTTCATCAGCAGCCTTCGAGATAATGGGACCCTTTGTCCACGGTGCATTGGTGGAAGACCGCGTAATACGAGGACTCCTGCGTTTGAAGAAAAGGTGCTTGAGAGAGTCGCCAACGACCCGTCGACTAGCACACGCGCCATTGCCCATGCAATGGGTTCAAATCAGTCGTCTGTGGTTCGGGTCTTGCAAGAGCAAAGCCTCCATGCATACCACCTACAGAAAGTACAAGGACTTGGGCCAAGCGACAGTACACAGATGTACGCACGCACACATACATAACATTAGAATACCCAAAATCTCCAGTTACGAAGTAACGACGCGTCAAACAACATCATGTGGTTTACCTTACATCATCCGTAACTTTGAAACGAAGCGTCATACAACATAGC
>JABUQX010008338.1:10000-27500 GCA_015478945.1 Trachelipus rathkii
TGGAGGTAGAAGTAGTAACAGCAATTGCAGCTTCTTGTACAAAGTCTGAATACTTTTCGATGGCCTCTTCTAATTTAAGCTTCGAAGTTATATCAATTTTTTCAACTTCTTTCAGTGCAGCAAAGAAATTTTGTTTAAAGTTATGGAATATTGTGTACAAGGATGAGGAAGGACCTTGACCTTTTTCTTAAACCAGTCGACGCTTTCGACTAAGCTCTTCAATGTCTAGAAGCTTTTCATACTCATCTTCTGAGCTTTCTGAAAAATGACTTGAGAAGGTAGTAATGGGGATAGTTGTAGTTTCATCACTTACAATATGTTCAGATGTATTCTTTTCTTCTTGAACTTCTGCACCTTTAGTACAAATGGTCACGTTGCAAATTGAAGATTTAGCTTTTTGTTGTTGATCTTCTGTTAAGCTTACCTTGTAGATAGGATCAATATAAACAGCAGCTAGTAGAATATCATTGCCAATGAGAGGAATTTCTCTTCGCACCATGGAGTCTTTCATTTCTTCAGCAGGTTAAATATAGATTATATAGGGTTGAAAGTTGAATTTATTAGAAAATAATCCAAATTGAAACATAAAGGTGCAGGTTAAAAAACTTCCAAGTTTGCAATTGTATTTTGTGATGGGAAAGTCGCAAGTCAGTGGGCTTGAATGAAGTGATTGAGGTCTTTCACAGTCACAATTAATAATTTTGTCATTTCAAAATTTTCTGACTCCATCTCTACTATCTTGAAAATTATCAACTCCGACTCCGGCTCCGCCCTCTTTAAAATTACCGACTTCGACTTCAACTCCTACGCCACCCTCTTCAAAATTACCGACTCCCCGACTCCGCGACTCCGATTCCGACTCCGACTCCGACTCCGACTCCGACTCCGACTCCGACTCCGACTCCGACTCCGACTCCGACTCCACAACCCTGGTTGTAACTCGCTTAACTTTGTACCCCCGGCCTCAGTAACTCTGATTATAATTTCGTTGTCAAAAGCGGGTCCGAATTAGGAGGATCCACATGTTCGAATGTGTGACGATTTTTTTCAGAGACTCAAAGAAGGTAGTTAAAAAGGGTTCAAATAAAGGATTGATTTTTGCCAATTTGATTAAAGTAGCAAAGTTGTAACTCGTGTAACTTTGTAAACACGGCTTCAGCAACTCTGATTATATTTTCGTTGTAAAAAGCGTGTCCCAATTACGATAGTCCACATGTCCGAATGTCTGACGAATTTTTTTGGAGACCAAAAGTAGGTCATTAAAAAGGATCCAAATAAAGGATTGATTTTCGGAATTTGATTAAAGTAGCAAAGTTGTAACTCGTGTAACTTTGTAACCACGGCCTCAGTAACTTTGATTTTAATATCGTTGTAAAACCAGGTCCCAATTAAGAGGGTTCACAAGTCCGAATGTCTAACGATTTTTTTTAGGAACCTAAAGTAGGTCGTTATTAAGGGTTCAAATAAAGGATTGATTTATGCCAATTCGATTATTAAAGTAGCAAAGTTTTAACTGATTAAATTTCGTTGTAAAAAGCGGGTCCCAATTAAGAGAGTCCACATGTCCAAATATGTGAAAAAAAATTTTTTAGAGACCCAAAGCAGGTCGTTAAAATGGGTCCAAGTAAAGGATTGGTGTTTGCCAATTTGATTTAAGTAGCAAAGTTGTAACTTGTGTAACTTTCTAACCATGGCCTCAGTAACTCTGATTATAATATAGTGGTAAAAACTGGGTCCCAATTAAGAGGGTCCAGATGTCAGAATTTGTGACGATTTTGTTATAAAGAAAAAAGGTAGGTCATAAAAAAGGGTTCAAATGCAGGATTGGTTTTTGCCAATTTGATTAAAGTAGCAAAGTTGTAACTCGTGTAACTTTATATCCACGCCCTCAATAACTCTGATTATAATTTAGTTGTAAAAATCGGGTCCCAATAAAGAGGGTCCACATGTCCTAATGTGTGAGGATTTTTTTTTAGAGACCAAAAGTAAGTCGTTAAAAAGGATCTAAATAAAGGATTGATTTATGCCAAATTGATTATATTATAAGTAGCAAAGTTGTAACTCGTGTAACTTTGTAACCACTGCCACAGTAACTCTGATTATTTCGTTGTAAAATGCGGGTCCCAATTAAGAGGGTCTACATGTCCGAATGTGTGACGATGTATTTAGAGACCAAAAGTTGGTAGTTAAAAAGGGTCCAAATAAAGGATTGATTTATGCCAATAATTGATTATTAAGAGCTAAGCAAAATTAGAATATAACTCTGTGGATAACTAATTGTAACCACGAGGACTCAGTAACTCTGAAATTATAAAGTTTAGTGGTAAAAAACCGTGAGAGGAGAGGTCCCAAGAATTAAGAAAGGATCTACATATATCGTAAGGGTTTGACGATTTTTTAGCAAGACTATAAAGTAGGTTCGTTAAAAAGGCCAGATCCAAATAAAAAGAGTAATGATTTTGAACAATTTGTAGTTAAAAATGTAAGCAATGAATTGATGATGAACTACTAGGATGAATAACTTTATAATTCACAAGAGGCACAATCAGTAAGACTCTAGATATATAATTTAGTTAATGTAAAAATTGAAGGATTTGTCCACAGAAATTATATAGCAGGGATCCCACAATGTGCGGATGTCTGTACGATATTCTAAGTTTTAATGAGACATTACAATGATTTGGAATGATTAATTTGATAAAGTTGGATCTTCAGACAAGCACCAAGAATCTCGCGACACATCTCTATATTATTTATATTATTGTAATTTTCTATTAATTAATAATCAATGATGGTTCGAATTAATTACTATTGAATGTATAGATATAAGATAATAATCATATGTAAATATAATAGTATAAGCAAAAATATAATAATTAAGGTACTAATTGTATGTGAGTGTTATATATTATACATAAGAACCTCAAAACAGACAGGGAAACAGTATAAAAAAATGAAATGAAGGAGAGGTACAGGAGGAGAACGTAAAGAAAATATATAAAAAAAGCGCGTGATGTACGAAAAGTATGGTGACTGAAATATAGAGGTAAATAAGTGACAAATATATGATAATAATAGAAATAATAAAGTAATAATAAATAAGTATAAAGATATAAGAAGTAGTAAAATAAAGGATAATATATAGGTAATATAGATATTAAATATAATAGAAATAAGATAAAAAGATATATATATAATAATAGAGAAGAGAAGAGATAGGAGTAGGATATAGCTAGGAAGAAAGATTAGAGGAGAATTAAGGAGTTAATAAAGAGATAAGAGATAATATAAATGATAATAAAGGATATATATATAGAATTACTATACATTTATTTAAATATTATAATAGTTGGATGTATTTATGAATGTGAGGAATAATTTATGATAGATTGTTAATATTTAGTATTATGTGAGAAAAATTTAATACATTAGTATTTTATTTAGTTGCTTTTTTTTCCATGAAAATATCAATTCGATTTAAGTAATATTTTTATTATTGAATTTAAATTGTGATAATAATTATATTGTTCGATTTTATTTATTATTGTTGTTATCTTTTAAATTCATTTATTATTTTTTATTATTTCATTGCAATGCACATTATTGTTATTTATTATTAAAATGTTTATTAGTTTTTTTTCATTTAGATTTATTTGTTAATTTATTATATTTGTCTTTTTTTATTTTTTTTTTTTTTTTTTTTTCATTTTGTTTTATTTTTTTTTTTTTTTTTTTTATTTTATTTTTTTAAAACACATTTCGCGACACATTCTATTTTATTTACTTATTTGATTTTTTTATGATTTATTATATTATTGTATTATTTAAACATTATATTTTTATCATTTATTTTTTAGTATATAATACTATATTATATATATATATATATATATATATATATATATATATATATATAATAATTATATAGAAAGAATATTAGAATATAAGAATATATATATAGAGGATAATATATAATAAATATATAGAAATATAGTATATATGATATAATATGATTATATATAAGAGAAAGGAATTATATAGAAAGTATATGAAGAGATAATAAGTAGTAAAGATAATAAATAGCTTAGATAGAAATAAGAAATATTATAGTATTAAGATGAATAAATATTATAACAAAATAAGAAGACTAAAAGAAATAATAATATATACAATATATTACTAAATATAGGTAAATAAATAATATAGTATTTGATTTTTATTTAGTTTTGTATAATGTATATATGTATAATAATATATACAGTAAATAAGTATTGGTTTGTATAAAGTTTGATTTAGTATTTAGTTGCTTATTAGTAGTGGTATGTTTGGTATTGATATTTAATTTGAAAATTTTAATGTTAGTAAAATTATTTATTTTTAATTTATGTATATTTTTAATTTAATTGTGATATTATATAGTAGTTAAACATATTTATGTATATATTCATATATATATGTTTGTATTTATTATTTATTTGTAAATTATATAAATATGGTTATATGTCAGTTTTTATGAATATTATATTTATTAATTAATTATGTTAATAACCTATTTTTTTTTTGCATTTTTGGTTTAATTAATTTTAATGTTTTTATTTATTTTTAGTTTTTTTTGGTAGAAGAAATAATTAGATTTTGTTTAAGGTGTATAGTATTGCTATTATTACATTTTATTGATATGATTAATAATTATATTTTTTATTTATTAATATGTTTATTTATTTTGTGAGAAATATTGATTTAATTAAATAGATTATAATTGAATGTAGCCTAAAAGGAGAAGAGATATATAAGCAATGTATGTCGTGTATAAGCCTATAAAATGTCATTTGAGATATAGTGTTGCCGTAAGGACGAATTTTCCTGTGATGAAGGCGAATTTTTTATCATCGCGAAAAGTGTTTCGAGAATAGTGAGTATATATATATATATATATAGAGCATAACACTGGTCTCACGGATAGATAGATAATAATCAGTTTACGTAAAGAGGGGTGGAGGGTAGGAATAAGGTAGGATATAGAAAAATGGTAGTAGGATATAGAGGATAGGGTAGATAGTATTGAGGTAGGGGTGATAGATATTATAGATGAGTATATATAATTTAGAATAGGTATATAGAGTATAGCAGTGACGGATAGAGAGTGATTAGAATATAGAGTATATAATAATATATATATAGTGTATAGAATATTATACGATATTAATTGTAATATATTTAATTTAAGTATATTAAGTAAATTGAATAATGAGTAATGATAGTATAAGATATGTATATATAATATATAGTAGGGATCTATAAAAAATGAAAACAAAACATATATACTGATATATATAGCATTAGTGATGGGACGGAAAGTCTCAAATTTTCTGCGATCCGACTTCCGAGATTCCAAGATAACCAGATCAAAGGAGTGCCGATTGGCCCGATTCCGATATACGCGACTTCCGATCCGATGCCAATCATCCAGAATTGAGAGCGAGAAAAGAAGGTACGCCGTAGTGATATAGTATATATGTAGTTACCAAAATGTCATAGGTACGTATATAAGCGGAATAGATATATTATAAATAAATAAAGATAGTAAAACTAGAAAAACGATAATAATCAATATATAATAGGAAAAGCAGTAGTAGGTAGGAAGTGAAAAAGGGATATATATTATATAAAAGTATATGAAATATAATATATATATATATATATATAATATATATTTATACATTAGAATATATTCTAATATATTAATATAGTATAGTATATATATATATATAATATATATATAATAATATGTGATAATACATAATATATATAATATAATATATAGTGAAAATTGAGAATAATATAGCTAGTTATGAATAAATATCCATATATATATACTGTATGTCCCTAATTTTGCTAAATTCAGTACTAATTCTAAGCATATATAACGAAAATATTAAATCTAATGTTAATAGTGAACTTCTCTTAATATTGTTATCTTTCTAAATAATAATAAATCTTTCTCCTTAACTTACCTATTTTATTATTTCAACCATCTAGAAAAGAATAAATAGCATATATTAAATATATGCTGACAATAATAAATGCAACAATATTTTTACTTTTTTTTGCTTAAAAAAAAAATTTCCCTTCTCCTGTAAGGATTTACTAAACAGTAAAGCAATCGTGAAGGTGAAATTAAATCAATTACATATATTTGAATACTTAACTCAAATCTCATAGAAAAAAGTACTGCAAAAGAAGTTAACATTTCTCTCGTTTCTGAGTGCCATCCGATTTTTTTAGGAGAATAAATTGCTCCTCCAATTTCTGAAGAGTCGTTCACTTTCCACGGAAAAGGGAGACGAGCTATTGATATATTGTTCTAGCAAGGGGACATGCCCAAAATGCCTGATAAGGTTCCTTATTCGGATGACCACCATTGCTAAGGGGACTTTCTGAATTGATAATAATAATAAGCTGTTACAATACAAAACTAATATGGCGAATATACAAAAAAGTCACTTATACTTAACACAGACAAACAATATAATGTGTCTTTAGCCTCTTACAAAATAAATTTCATTACCACTCAAATAAAACATATATTCCAATAAAGCCATACAACAAGCAAAGCCTTTTCAAAGACTGCAAGTTAAAACTATTATCTTCGAGTAGTTCACTTTATTTCGCCCCATAATCTAAGTGATAAGATGGAGAAAAATCTGAAATTGGCTTTAAAGTAGTTTGCAGAAACGCTGTTTTCCCTTTCCTTTATACAACATATATCTCGCACATTCAAATAGTTAAGAATATTCTGCCACTTATTATATTGTATATAAATCATCCTTCAAGCGCAAAAGTAATTTGTAAAACATGCGATCAAGATAGCGTAGCAAGCACAAGATTCTATCAGTAAAGTAAATGCTAGATGCTGAAAATCGTATTTGTTAACTCAAATTTTTCCGGTGCTGAGTACATAAGCTAGCTTAGAACTATTAAACTGATTAACATTCTTTATTTTCTGACTCTTTTAAAAAAAAAGAATAGCAAATCTATTTTCATATTGGGGATTATTGGCACGGATGATGGACTTCAACTTTGTGGCTGCGAGATAAATTTGCTACAATCAACAAAAAATTTTAAGTATTTTTAGCCAATTTTTCAAGAACTTTCCATTGTTTCTAAGCATACAGGTTATGAATGAATGATCACTGCAATATGAAAGGAGAGCCA
Source organism: Trachelipus rathkii (assembly GCA_015478945.1). Classification (NCBI taxonomy): domain Eukaryota; kingdom Metazoa; phylum Arthropoda; class Malacostraca; order Isopoda; family Trachelipodidae; genus Trachelipus; species Trachelipus rathkii. The sequence continues at coordinate 17,216 of JABUQX010008338.1, forward strand.
TGTACTTTATTTTCAAAATTTTTTGAAAGCAAATTATGAAATACTCTGTATTACATGTCTGGTTGGGGATAAAATCCTGAATAAATCTAGCTGCTGTAGGTAGAATTAAATCATAGTTTAATAAAATCTTCGATAACTGGAAAATAGCTCCTGGGCGAGTGGATTAGAAATTGACCTCGATTAATGTTTGCATATGGAGGTATATTATTTTTTACGTCTCTTTGCTTCAAAATATGGCATCGATGAGAACTAGTGGTCAAAGAGTCTGCTAAAAAGACAACACAAGGTAATTTCTGGAATCCTGCCTGGTAACTCCTCCGCCCAAGCACAGTAGATGTAGAATAAAGCGTTATCCCTTTACACATATAAACAAATGAATTTTATTAAGCAGGAATAGTTGAATTCTTCCATATACAATTAACCTGTAGAGATGAGATAATCAGAAATATATATTAGATGTTCGATGTGGCGAAAGATAACGTGAACAAGGAACTGAAACTCGAAGGGAATAGCAATTTAATAATAGTCATAGCGAATCACAATGAATATAACACAAGCCAACAAGGCGCCCATAATAATTTCAAACTGCCTCACATGTACTTGAGACATTCACAAGAGGCACACGTGATATAATCCTCTACAAAACATAAATGGTGACATTGTAACAATAAGAGAACATATACCAGAGAAGACATAGTCACACAACAAGGCTAACTCAGCCTGCTCTGCAAAATCCTAATGCCATTATATCTTAGGCCATCTACGTAAAGACCTAGCGACTGCCTCAACTCCAGAATACATGCTTTTCTTTAAGAAATATAAATAGATAGATTCAGGCATAGAACTGAATATTCAGATGAAATCGGAAATAACAGGGCGACAATCGAAAAGTATATGGTCTCTTGAAGAGAGATAGTCAAATAAAGCATCGAATAAACAGATATGATATTAATCGAGATGTGCAGTCTAAATACCGAAGAGAAAGTGCGATTCATACAGAACTCAGATATAATTTTGTGCAACGCTTATTAACGATTCGATTCCGATTCCTGAAAAAAACAGCCGATTCTCCGAGTTCCACCCGAATAGCATGATTCTGAACTTATATTACGTACACCACCACCACACATCACTACAACCATAGACACACCTACACACACCACATACACACATCATATATAATATACATAGTAGCACTACATAACACTAATAATCACAACCAAATAGTAATCTGAATAAACAGTATCATATAATTCTAAGCATCAGTAAGTTATCATAATTATAAATCCGATATTAGAGTAGATAAGTTAAAATAAATAATTCAGGATATGGTATATAGATGATAATATAGTATATAGAAACATATTAATTGCATGGATAATAAAGGATAGTAAAACAGAAAACATATTAATACATAAATTATAAGTATGGTAAAGTTAGTAAATGCACTGATGTCCAAAGCTAACATAAGTATGATGCAAGTTAAGCTGGTCAAGATAATCTGTGCTGTTTATTCATAACAATATCATAACAATACAATTCAATATAAATAGATTCAATTACCTATATTTCTTATGATGGTGGAGGGCAATAGAATCTATGTGATGTATTCACAGCAACACTAAATACCATTTTATTCGGCATATTTATCGATTCAACAGGCTCCAACTCATCTACTTCATACAAAGAGAGAATAGTTAACTCTTCTCCAAGTACTTGAATAGTTAATTATACAGCAGTGTCTGTATTATGCTCACGCTTATTATATTTAATAGGTAGTGAGAAAAATGTTTATATCGATAATTATAATAATAATCGAAGATCACCATTAGACATTATATAATATTGTATTATAAAGTTCATTTAGAGTAATTAAGTTACTCATATACTATTACTCGATTAGAGCGATGGTTAATTTCCATTTTTTTAATATTTATATAATGCAATAGACTGTATAATATTCTAGACGTCAAAATCACGCTTAGGTAAAATCCTAATATACATGTACTCATATATAGGGTAGAATATCACATCACAATCGTGAGATATGAGTGAGTAGTCCTAAGTAGTGGTCAGTACATCCAAGGGTTAATTGTATTGTGACACACGTAACTATGAGAAAAAGACATAAACGGGTACAGCGGGAATAATACCATAATAGGCAAGTATGTAAATATGAGTACATCAGAGGTACTAGAGATATACTATGCATATATAACACAGATATACCGGGTTATATTCCATAAGCGGTAATAGTATAATATATGATAAGATATGATACTAATAAAGTAGGTATACTCAAGATATATAATGAGATAGATAGATATATAATATATATAAGATAATATATATAGTAAATATATTAAATAATTTAACACTAAGAGTAGTATAAATTAAATCTAATGACCACGACGACACGCCAGTGTGTATGCAATCAGGGCTCTTAAAGCAGAGTAACATACAATTTTTCCAGTTAGTGACCCGAGGTGCTGACTGAATTAGTAAAATGGCGATAGCGTAATCTCAAGTATTCTAACCGTATCATGTGGATTCACTTACACATCGCAGACCCTACTCTTCCAATCCGTAATACGAGCGGTGGAATCAACGAGATTGCTAATCAAATAACTGTTAAGATTAGGAGAAAAATGAGAGCGGACCAGATCGAACATGAATACCTATCTACAAGAGGAAGGAATCAATTATGCGATATAAGTTGACTAAAAATGTACCGCTCAGCTAAATATTCAACAAAGTATAACTACTGAACCTGGTTTATTAACAATTCTGAACACTATGATGTTTGGAAATAATAAACCAACTATCAACCGAGACTAACGCAAACTTGCACAGATTATACACGAATCTACAATATTTCTTGAAAAATTCCAACAAATAAACAAAAAAAAGAGTGATAGGTTAGAAGGCGAAGAAAAAGACAAAAATAAAAAAGAACAGGCAGGAAGAAAAACAACAAAGAAAAGTAAACTAATATCAACAAGTGAACGATCGACATATTAAGGTCCAGATCATATTGAACGCAAACATGACTTACATTGAATTACCTTCGGGAAGACGAGTTATAGTCATATTGAAGAACAAAAGCTAACTGAAATCTAAAAAACGGATAGACCTCGTTTCGACGGAATATGTAAGATTGGTATGTTTTGGCTGTAGAGAAGACGATCACATGGGCATAAGAACTGAACGGAATGCCGTCGAGTCCGTGTAAGACTACATCCAATACAAATAGACACCTCCGTAATATCGAGCATATCTAGAGCTAGTGAATACCGATAAACAATCTTGCCATTTACAGCTAGGATGTATAATAAAAAGAGGGAACGACTCCAAAAATTTCTACATCTGACGATAGTTACAAAAAAAAGAAACCTTTCAGGCCTCAAGAGTACCAAACTTGCTTCAGCTTTTACGTCCAACTGAGCTTACAAATTCAGAATGTGCCGCAGCGGACACCTTATCAACATAGCTAAAAAAATAAGACCAGAGCTCAGACATAGTCTATTCATTACCTAAGCAGACTAGAGAAGTTTCAAATTAACCTAGCGAATTCGCGTAATGCATAAATACGACAACATTCACCATTTAAAGAAACATGCTGGATTTTAGAAACCGTCATTGAGCAAAGGTTATCATCGCAAAAAGATACAGTACACAACTCCGGAGCCATTCTGACAGCAGACTGATTAGAAAAAAAGAGTTTACACTCGAATCATTGGTCTCTCATTGGGCCGAGGCCTCTGGCTTTCAGCCTATGAAGTCAGGAACTGGGAAGACTCTCTCAACCGTTTGTTTCCTCCTATCTACACTTCAATATTGTTCTAATTAACTTCTTTAAAGAGAATCAGCGCTTATTGTACAGATAGCAGAGACCGTATATGCCAACTGCAGCTGTTCTGTGTAACTGGGAGGTCGCTCTAGTAAGTATACTTGTACTCGTTAGTGAACCGGAGGGCTCCTATCCACTGAGGATCCCCGTAAGAACTTCTGCGGGTCACAGAAGGACTGTAGGCCTAACATGCGACATTAGCCCAGAACCCTGTGCTACTCTGTCATAGGCAAAAGAAATCGTTGTCCAGAATATAGACGCTACATACCGGAAAGACCTGAGGCTCTCATCCATCTGAAATAGAAGTCTGGAGAACAATAATCTGAAGGTATAATATATTCTCTCTGAACATACCAGATCACTGACGTTGTCTACATTCTTACCTTGATATCAGTCCGTATGAATTCATATCAATAACAACTGACTGTAAAAAACCATGCCTAGAGACCAGTAATGGAGTAACTCTGACAAGATAATAACATAATCGTACAAGGCAGAAAAATAATCAACATTTCACGGAAGATTATAAATGTATTACACCTCTACTCAGATAGATCTAGACCAGTATTCTTGAAGGTTTGTACATCAGCAAACTAACCAACTAATAGAAGTTATTATCACTAAATGTACAACCTACCTAAACAAACTCGCGCCAGTGCCGAAGCAAGAATTACAGGAGCATGACATTATTTGTATCTAGCCAGGAGTAAAAATTGCTACCTTGTAACTACCTCCGTACTACATAATAATATACTCGCGCCATTCAACTGTCTTTAACGTTTGTCAACAATCTACTGCAACTTCGAGTCTGCCAAAACGAGAGGCTAAGGTCATACGACGCAATATATGAGTAACAGAAACACTATTTTAAGTTGATAAAAAGAATTATCTATATTATCCACAACGTTTAATGTTAATACACGTAAGCACTCTCTTTTGTTGTTCAAACTATATGGCATGTGCTGCTACCATGTATAATCTTATTCAAATAAAATAGTATTATCAGTGTATACTCCTAAATATAATAAGTTCAATTGACTCTATAATATGTCGATTAAATCAAAAGTGAAGGACTCTATATAGCATGTAGAATATATTATTTATATATAATAATTGATAATACACTTGAGAAAATTAGTGCCATTATATATATATGTAATAATACTCATGAGTATTATATTATCTATTAGTTCTTGAAACATCAAATGTATATATGTAATTCCACTCAGTATAATATTTAGCTAAAACATCACCCAAGAAGAAATGTGAGTATATTGACATTGAGTGTTAAATTAAAGTATTATTATGATTGATTAGTTTGGATGTGATCTGGATATGGAAGAGTGATGTGATAAGACCCTGAGTGTAATTAGGATTATTATCTGAGTTATTATTATATTTTATTATATAATTATTATTGTAACTATGATATGTAGATTGGATATATAATATTATTTAATTCTTTATTTGTTGCCAGTGCTTTGGTAATTTTTTAATAATTAATTACGTAATAATAATAATAAAAATTATATTGTAGAATATTTTTAGACCCGAAGATTGACACAGTGTATGGTCGAAAACGTCAGTTGTCGCAATAGTACCAATCGTATTATGTCTACAGTTGTCTTCCTCTTCAATCTCTAACGTTCTCAGCATTTTCAAAAAAACAGAAGAATTCAGTCTCTCTCGTCTCTCTCTCTCATAACTCTCTCTCTCTCTCTCTCTCTCTCTCTCTCTTCGTACTCTCTCTCTCGTTCTTTATACATTCGTATAATATAGGTTATATAATTATAGTTATATTATAGTTATATTAGATGACAGAAATTATGTAGTTTTAATTGAAAATCTCTAGGTGTTACGTGATTAAAGTTTAAAATATGATTGTAATATATATTGATTTTAATATATATACTCATATATAATGTAACAGGTATAGTGAAATTATAACATACTTGATAGTGTATATAGTAGATAAAAATGAATAGTGTATAGTATAATAATGAATATTGTAAGTATAATATAAGGATTTAATAGTACTATATATATACGAGATTGATATATTTATAGAATATATAACCGTTATAGAGGCTATTAATGTAAGAATTTACTGTGAGTAATGTTAATATAGTGTTGTCTATACCTAAGAGATAATTTTAGTCACTTAAAATGTCTTATATCATAGTATTATATCTTAGCTCAATAATATTAGTAAATTTAGTTATTAATATATACTCTCACGTAAGATATAATATCAGTAGTATGTACACTGAGTGTAAAATTTAAGTTATGCTAAATTTACAATATAGTCAAGAATAATTTAACAGCTTATAGTAAATGTATAATAGAATGACACTATTATATATATATATAGGGAATGTATAGTAGTAGGAAGCAGTTAGTGCTATATTAAATACCACGGTGAGCTAAGTATAAATATTAAAATGCCGGTAATATATAAAGTTCGGAATCAAATATCCGAGTATAGTTAGTATATAGATAATATATATATATATTATATATATTATAGTGTATTCAGTCGTATAAAGCTTATTACCTTATTACCGGAAAGGGAATATTAACGTATATATATATAATATATATATATATAAGTAGCGGTATATATAACATTAATATATTATATACAAGACGTATAATATATATATATAGGTTGGGAGCTCAATAAATATACCGGAATATGGGTTAATAGTTAAGAGAAATATTGTGAATGAATAGTATTATATATATTTATAAAAATGAATATAATAGCCTATATTATGGTTATAGTATATATACTGTAACGTTAGGTATAACTAAGAGTTATTTATATATATATAACAGTGTATAATATATATATGTATATATTATTTAAGAAAATACGTTAGACCTATATACGTTATATTATTTTATTGTATATTATATTGAAGTAATGTTAGTAGTTTCCCTAGACTATTAATAATTATTAATGTATCAATATCTAAGATATATTATTAATTATCATATAATAATTTTAAGAATATATATATATACTAGTTATATTATAATACTCGAAACGAATATTGTAAAAAACCTATTATTAATGAAGATATTAGATAAGTTAATAGGTATTACCTAAATTTACATGTCTCCAAAGATGGTATGGCATCTTATTAGTAATATTAGATATGTAGTCACTTTGTATTTAAGGGATTATGGGTATAGAAAATACGGCTTATATCTGCTTAGCTAATTAATGCTCGATAAATAAATAGCTATATATATATATTATATATATATATATATGAGGATAACATAACTAAATTACTTTGTTATAGATATAAATATATAATGACCTGTTGCTACTATTACCCCTTTTGACTAAGTAGGTTGAGAGTATATATTATATCTATAAATTTTCAAATCTGATTGAGAATAAGTACTTAGATATATATATTCTATATATATAATGTGAGTAATAGTGAGTACACAATTAGGTTATATATACTATATATATATATAGCTACATATTATATTGATAATAACTATTTAAATAATATATTATCTTTATTATAATTACGAGGTGGGTATGAGGAGGTGGGTAAACTCACACAATCAAAGTCTACCGTAATATATATAGCTATATCATTATTTGTATATGGCCTATATATAAGTATATATTATAACTTATATTAAAAAGTATGAAATAGGTTACTTTGTAATAGCTCAAATTATATATAGCTTATATAGTACTACTTTACTAAATATATGTATATTATTGAGTATAAAGTGTATGGAAACTTTTGTTAATTATATAGTAAATATAGTTAGTATATATTATATTATCAATCTCAAATTCGCTATTTCCTACATGAAGGTAATCAAATAAAATATAAATGTAACATTTATATAGTAAACACTTATAAGTATTCATATGTATTTAATAATTTAGTTATATATTAGGCTTTTATTATTTGTTTATATATAGTAGGATAACATTATATATATATAGACGTTAATATGTTAACCTATATATATTCGTTATCTTAGTATAGTTAGTATATATATTAAAAGATACTTTTATTTTATATATATATTTATATTCAATATTAGTACTATATATATGTATATATATAGTATAAATTACTACTAGAAATTGATACTCGAGTAATATGCTACGTGAGTTATAAAAATTCATAAATAGTTATATTTTATGTAATATAAATTATAACTCACTATTAGAGATAGTTAGAGATACGCTTGAAATAGAGTTTATTTTATACTGTAGCTAATCTTTTCTTTATACCTAACATACTCTGGTTGAATGTAGGGCATTCATAGTCTTTGTACTGACTTAATGAGGTATTGCTAATAGGTATAATTACGTATTACTATGGCTTATAGTAGTTTAATGATAGGTATAATAATAACATTTTGTTATATTGTATATAGTTGATTTATTCTATTAGTGATAAGTGAGTATTAGTGATTTAGATGTTTATAGTATAGATATATTTTATACTGTATTAATATATTATTAATCTATATATATATACAGTGAGTATATATATATATATATTAAGTTACTTTATATTATTGATAGTATTAATATATATAAAGCTATGTATATATATATACATATATATACGTTCTAAGCTTTAATTAACATAGAATACTAATGTTACGTTTATATATGATTGTTATATTAGGTATCATATATATATATATATATATAAAGTTAATATCATTATTTATATTGTTAGGATTTATTAGTTGTATGTTGTTGTTATTGATTATAGTTAGTATTATTGTATCTGATTGATCATTATGTTGGTTGTATTGTTGTTATATGATACTGAAATTAAATTTCATGGATTCTAATTATCTAATGATAATATATATATTATATACGCCTCCTTTTTGAGAACTATGAGGTGGTTCTTATATATTATGATACTATATATGGTACGTTGGATATCATTATTGTGAGTAGATATTATCATTATACTTTCTGATTTGGTACTATTGAGATATATATAATAAAGAAGAAATCTTTAATTAACTCTATAAGGATAGTGATGTTTACGAGTGCATTAACGATATTCCGTCTATTAAGTTAGAAGTGAACATTTTATTTCAGCTAATTTAATTATATGATATATATATTTAATATATAAATATAATGTTTACTAGAGTACTATAGTATGATCTCAATCTCACCCGCATCTTCCACGTGATATACTTGTTAGATATTGATTATCTTTACTTTAAAGTGATAGTCTATCGTTTATTATATTCCCAATTGTATATATTATTGATGGTCAATTAGCTGATCATAAAGTCTCAAGTGACATTGCATATACCATAAATGGTCAGTCGTTTATCAGTGATGCTCTTTATATTTTCTTGTACATACCAAGTGAGTCCATAATATAATTAGACCTTATATGAATGTAATATCGATGCTTGTAGTGCTCCTTACTCCCAATCTTGGGAAAATAAGGTAGGTGAAGAAAGAAAGAAAGAAATATATAAAGGTAGGGTAAGTATGTAAGAATAATTCATCTATTGCAACATTTGTTGATTATGCATTTATTATCCTAATTAAACTATATATAGAAAATAAACATAAATATCCAGTTTTGCGGAGCCTGGAGCTGGAGCCGAAAGGTTTTGGATGGAGCCGGTGCAGATATATTTTTTGTGACAGATTCAAAACCGGATCCGAATATTTTTTTTATTATAAAATAAAGTGGTATTAACCCGGAGTTGTAGCCGCATATTTTAAAATGATGGAGTCGGGAAATTTTTATACCGGAGCACCGAAGCCGAAGTCGCAATGGAACCGATTCGCACCGGCTAAAAAAGATTCGCCTGCTTCATAGGCCTGTAAACTACGATCTGTTTAGTTAGCAATGCTGATAATATCTATCTAGGAAAATTATTTAAAAAATTTATGTTAACAAAAAATCTGTAAATTGAAAATAATTTTGTAAAAGTTTTGTAAATATCTTAAAATATTTTTTATATATTCAAAAAGTTCAAAGTAACTTGTAAAAATTTTGTAAATATTTCCAAAACTATTTTGTAATTGTTCTAAAATTTGAATATATTTTATAAATATTCAAAATTTTTTGTAAATTTTAAAGTTAATATTTTGGAAGGAAAAAAATATTGTAAATATTAAAAATTTAAAAATATTGAGTTGAAATATTTTGTACATATTCAATATTTTTTAGTTATTTTGTAAAAATTTAATGAATGTTTTTTTGTGTTGAAAATATCTATTAAAATATTTGGAAAATGTTCAAAAGCTTTTAGACATTTTGTGAAGGTTTCGTAATTTTTTAAAAGTTTTTTATTCATATTCAAGTAAATAAAATTATTTTTGCAAATGTTTACTAAATATCTTGAAAAAATATTTTCTATATTTCAAAATATTCAAAAATGTTTTGTGCAAGT
>JABUQX010008339.1:0-10000 GCA_015478945.1 Trachelipus rathkii
ATAAACCACCACCACTCACGGCAGAGCCCTAAACCAAACCCTAACCAAGGAGGGATGTATTATATTATATAATAATATAATATATTATATATATATATATATATATAATATATATATAATATATATATATATAAAGTATTATATATATATATATAATAGGATGTACGATAGTATCGTATCGATCGAGATCAGGCAGTATCGGCCATTTTTGATGTTATCGGTATCGGTTAAAATGCCGATACTTGGCCCATACTTCTTACTTTTTGGGTGAAAAATTATGAGAAACTTTTAATTCAATAATAAAATCTAGTTCGATATAGATAGCTACTACCAAGTTATGTTTTTTTTCGCTTTCCTTTTTAACTTAGATTTTAGCGTTTCTCCAACTTGGTCTTTAGCGTAAAACTTTACCTATTTGACAGCCATTTTTATAATTTATACAGATCTACATAATTTGGTCAATAGTTATTTTTTTTTTTGTACGCAATTTTGGGTGAGAGCGTGTGAGTGCGTGATTGTTTTTAAACTTTCTGGATAATTCTATTTTTAAGATATTTGCTGCTTAAATAGGGTTTTATAGTTTTAAAATAGGTTTAAGCGTACGAATAATTTTCCTTACTTCCTCCTATGGTTTTTGTCTATTTGTTTCTGTCTTTTTTTTGTGATTGCGGTGCGTGTGCCGTGTATGAAAGCAGATTTGCACAGGCGTGCTTTCTTTTGACTTTACCAACATCAATGCTTGCACTCTAACTCTTGCATCCATGGAATACTACCTCTCCAAATCTAAAAACCTAATTTTATGCTCTTGTCTGAGGACCCAGATGGCTAAGAATTCATTCCTTTAAAGCCTTTAATATCCAACTATAACTATATTTATTTATAATTTCCGTTTTTGAAGGGTGGATATGTGCCTATGTAAATATAAAACATTCCCTATAACACGTCTCGAGATCTCGAATCTCCTAACTCGAGTTCTGTGGCTTAAAATTTTTCTTCCTTCTGCTACATATCTTCTTTGCTTCTGCTACTGGCCCTAACCATAACAGATTTTTCATGCCTTTTTTATATTACTTACAACTTCTCACGAGACTGTCATATCTTCTCATCCAACATACTGAGTCCTCTATTAGGGGATTTTCAATGTACACAAAACTAAAATTGTTGGATTCCTCTCGTACTGATTTAGGTGTGGAGGAAGCCGAATCATTCAGTATTCGTCAACGATTCTGAACTAATCAACGAACCTACACATTTTCCGGATCATTCCAAACCGATTCTTGAACACACTTGACCCTATGTTTACCACTAGTCCTTCTCTATATAAATAACCACCTTCGCGCTTCCTAATCGTAATCTTTAATTACAAATGTCTACCTCACTTAATTTTTAATTACTTTCTTTCTCCAACATCTCCATCTTCCCTATGCTGTTCTCGGCACTGTGATCGGGCCATTTGGGGACATTGACGTGCTTTCTACGCTAAACTATAAATTGAAGGACTGCTTTGACTCTTAAGACGCTTCAGATCTGCCGATAAAGTGGGGAAGTGTAATTGTTATAGGATGAGCAAGTTCACATTCTTCTTTTGACTAAATCTTTTTCTCCTTCAAATCCATGGTTCGATCTGCTTGTTCCCTGGCCATTCAGGCAGAGACAATGCTTATCGGGTGTGGAAAAAATCTCGTTCTCTATCCTTCTTGCCAATTTTCATTCAGCTAGAAATCGTTTGCAGGATGCTCTGTCGACGACAGAAGCGACTTTCATAAACTGGAAAATGCGGCTGACCTCCTCTTGGTTTCTCCTTACTGAACAAATTCTCTCTGGCCTCTTGCCAAAAAACATCTCAACAACTTCTGTAAATCATCTTTCCTCCTCTTAGTTTCGGCTCTGATATTCTGTCGTAATACTGCCAACGAAAAGGCCATCATGCTCTTTGCCTTATTTTCCTCTAGATGTCAACCCTGGAAAATTCTGTATTCCTCTCCCCTCCTTCTTCCTCAGGTGTTCTTATTTCCGTTTACCTGTCATTTCATTTGATCGGTGGCCAGTGCAGACTCCTGAAATCTGATGAACGTGATAGGAAGGCGAAGTGGCCCGATGATGCTATCTCTCCGAGTTTTATGAGAAAGTGTGCTTCCGATGCTTGACCCCAGCCCCTCGATCAGAACTATATTCTCTATCCCTCACATACTAGCATTTTCCCTTCCAGTTGGGAAAGCGCGCAATGACCGTCAACCTATTGCCGAGAAAAAAAATGATGCTGCTCCTATCCTGCCTCTAACATCGCCCTTATAGCTCTCACTTAGTATCTTTCTAAGATCTTGAAAGCCATGCTTCTCAACTCTTCACTCTTATGATCATCTGGAATCTCTTTCCCTCTTCTGATACCAGTTACGGCTTTCGTGCTCGAATCTACTGCGATTACTTTCTATTTATAACAGATTAATGGTTTCCCCCTTAGGAAACTGAAGGAAGACTTGTGTGTGGCGCCTTGAAATACCTAAAGCATTTTGACTGAGTATGATCACGCGTCACGCTCTTCAGCTCCTCCTCCTTTGGTTTCCGTCTTCTCTTTGCTTACTATGTCTTAGCTTTCTTTCAAATCGCTCCAATGTTGGCTGTTGTGAGTGGGCGACTTCTCTTTTCTGTCATAGTGGTTCGTCAGGTTTCTGTTTTATCTCCTACTTTATTTCCTGCTTTTCATCAATGCATCTTCTCACCTGCACATTCTAAGCTCTAGACCCACTCATATGATCGATACTTGACCCTTCATTTTCTTCAACTGCATAGTCAATTCTGCTCCCTCTTTACTTTTAGAATTAGGTTTTTTCTACCGATTTTCTTATTCGTCGCTATCCTGGATAGAATTTCAGGGATGGGTCGTCTCAAGCTTGTGAAATTTAATTCTTAATGAAACCCAAACTTCTACAAATCTTCTCTAAGACACTTTCAACTTTTCTACTCTTTCGCGGTCCTCGTCTCTCCCTGTGTGACGAAAATAACATCCTCGTGCCTTAACATAAAACAGAAAAAATCGTTTTGAAACCTCAAATCACTAGTGGTTGTCTATTGCGCCTCAAAGAAAAACTGGAGTTCTGTTTAGAATGAATGCGAGGCTTTTTTTCCTCATCTCCAGTACTTCCACCGAAGAAAAGGCCAGTTTCCCCCGCGAATCGCACGAATGGTATCAATAAGCCCTGCGGTGGGTTCTGGTTTCAAATCCAGTTTTGGATACAGCGCATCATAATCCCAATGGGCGACAAACCTATCACTCACTGCGCTCGAGATTCACTTGACGCCTTTATATTGCGGCGATAGTTGAGTGCTTTATCCCTTTTCTAGTATTTAACATGTAAGGCAAGTGCTCAGGAGGGAAACTATTCCACTCGACGTACCACCACCTACGACCACCGCGAAGAACAAGGGTGCTGTGTCGCACATGAGTTGTTGTTGAATGTTAGTAACTCCAGAACTGGGTCGCTTGAGTGCTCTTTCTTTCCTGCCACTCTTTCTGTGAATCTCTATCCATCATCTGTGTTCCTACTACAATTTAATTATCCCTCATTTATAGAGCCTGCGCTGTGATCATTCTGGATTAATTTGCGTTAGATGGATTTTTGAGGCGCTTCAACACCCACGCCCTTTGATATAGGGTTGCCCAGTGAGCGCTAGTGACAACTGTAAAGAAAACAATAAAAAAAATAAAAAGTTCTAAGTAAGGATTCCTTAAGCTATGCTGAAACCCCACAGATGGGCGACCTCCACGGATGGAATCCTTCTTAGAATGCATAAAATAGCAGTAACTCGCGAGGAGCTGCGGGGGAAGCACGCCCTTCTTACTCTTTACGTCGGGTCGTATCAGCCTCGCTGTGCTATAATTTACAATGTTAGATTGTCTTATATATAGCGTCATTTCATGACCTCTATAGGTGTTTGATAACATTTAATAATGTCTTGAGTTTACTTGTTTTATTCACTCGTCATTTATGAGCAATAGTAGTGAAGATAAGATCGTGTAGATCTAATAGAAGTATCTTTTATGTAGATCGGGTAGTTTTGACCTGCAGTTTTGACCGAAGGAGTTATGTCCTGATTCTTACGGCTCTCACTTTGGAGGTCAGAGATACGTAATCTAACAGGTGTAATATGAAGTCTATATCGCTGTGAGAACATAGCAATCGCTTGATCAGGCTTTAGCGATATAGGTAATCAGCTTCTATTAGTGTGTTTGAGTAAGTACGCGGAAGGAGAGATGTACGGCTTGACAAAAAAAAAAAAAAAAAAAAAAAAAGAAAAATGGAACAGAGAATTGGAAGGCGCCTTAATCTGCAACCCCTGGCATACAAAGCACTGATATGAGATGGTGGCTTCAGCAATAAAACCTCTCGAAAATGAGATTTGGAATTGTTAGATCTTTTTGATAAAGTTCAATGCCGCAGAATTGCTAATTGACATCTTCATCACCTTCAAAGTGAAATCACACCAGGGAACCTCATCGTGAAAAACTGAAGAGACAGTCATCCAAGGAGCAAAGATTAATTCAAATATTTGCAGTCTGTGAAAAGAGATAGGCTCTACAAAACATGAGATGCTGCACTACAGAAAAGCGAAATCCTTTCATTGTGGGGGCACGAAAAGGCACAAAGTTTTATATTATCAGCTGCTTGCAGGCAAATCAATTATCAGCCACCTCCTTCATCAGTCCAAGAGAGCGTATATAGTTAGGTAGGAATGTAAACACTCCCATAAAAAACAGTCTCTTCGCCAGATTACTATGAAAAGCCTTAATGTTTTTACATCACCAAGTTGTGGATTTTGAATCTTGAGTATTGAATGATATTCTATCTTTAAAGAGTATTTTTATCTATTCATGGTGTTGAGTAATAGCTTTTTTATTTTAATTTTTGGCTGAACTCTGGAGCTTCTCTTCATTATTTTTACTTATATTTTTATTTAGTTAAAGAATCTTCTGGTAAATTGTAATCATGTTAAAAACATAAAAGCCTAGTAGCTAAACTTTTGTTAATACTTACTTGAATAATGGAAATGGAATAGTTTTTTAAATAAAACACAAACAAAAAAAGTTATTAATGATTATATTTGCAAATATTTCTTAAAGATACTATTTTTAATTTATATATAATAAAGTTACTTATAGCACAACCAACTATGAAATATAAATGACTAAGTATTCTGTAAGGAATGCAATCTTTGATTTGCCTAAGCAGTACACAAATGTTTTATTTTATTACTGTGATTTATTATATTAATTAAATACGGGTATCAGGTATCGGTATCGGTATCCGCACCTAAAAAAATAGAGTATCGGTACGGTCATCGTTCGGCCTCTTACGGAATGTTACTTCCCTTAATATATATAAATATTTACATATATAATATATTAATATATATATAATATATAATATATATATATATAATATATATATATTATATAGTCTCTTGAGTCATTAGATTATATAATATATATATCATTCCAAATTTTGCTATTTATGATGCATCTATACTCCTTATAATTCTTTACTACAAGTGAAGAGAAATGCATTCACGAGTATAACTTGCAATTGCCTTAAAATAAGTTTATGTAGACTAGCGTTCCCTCTCAAAAATTATTCTTATAAGATCCACTCATTATCAAATTGTATACTACTTCTTAGTAACTTTAAGCCATTCTATTCCATCTCTGGCTAAAGTTTAGGAAAAAATATTGCAAACATTTTTAAACAAGGGTAAATGCAATCCTTATATTTAGAAATGAGCAAAAATTAATAATAATAATAATAATAGATTAATAATAATAATAAGAATATAATTAATAA
The DNA here is from genome assembly GCA_015478945.1 of Trachelipus rathkii. NCBI lineage: Eukaryota > Metazoa > Arthropoda > Malacostraca > Isopoda > Trachelipodidae > Trachelipus > Trachelipus rathkii. Next base: position 5,838 of record JABUQX010008339.1, read on the forward strand.
AATAATAAATAAAATAATAAATGGAAATCTAAGGGGTAATAATGAATATCATACATTTAATAATATAATCAATTAATAATAATAATAAATAATAATTAATCAATAAAAAAATATAATAATATATTATATAATAAGAATATAAATATATCAATATAATAATAATAATAATAATAGAATAATAAGATATAATAATCAAATAATAATAATAATGAATGAATAATAATAATAATAATAATAATAAATATAATAATTTAATACTAATAATAATTAATGAATGATAATAAATAATAATAATAATCCATAATAATAATAAATTAAATAATAATGAATAATAATAATAATATTAATTAATATAATAATAATAGTAATTAAGTAATAATAATAATTAGTAATAATAATAATAATAATAATAAATTAATAATACATAAAATAATAATAATAATAATAATAATAATAATTAGATAATACATAATAATAATAATAACAATAATACTATAATAATTACTAATTATAATATATAATTATAATACCGATAATGTATAATTATAATATTTATAATCCTAGTATATTATGATCAAAGATAATTATAATTATTATTATAATTATATCATAATTCATAATTATAATTATAATTATAATAACCAAATAAACAATAATATAAAATAATGTAATAATAATATCAATAATAATAAATAATTAATAAATAATAATAATGAAATAAAATAATATAATAATAATAATACTAATAATAAAATAATTACATAATGATAATAATAATATAAATAATAATAACATAATAATAAGACAATAATAAGAATATAAAATTATAATAATAATCAATAATTATATATATAATGAATAATTAAAATAATCAATAACTAATCATAATAGCTTTATTTTACTCCAGAATAATAATAATAATAATAATATATAATAATAATACTTCAAACTGATATTCATAATAATAATATAAAATTAATGAAGTTATACATACTTTGTTTTACATGTCCAGTATTGGGAAAAGAATATAATGAAAATATAATTACATTAAGTAATAATAATAATAACCTCACATAGTAATAATACACGATAATATAATAACTAATTAAATAATAATAAACTCCACCCTATAAAATAGCGAAAACACAATAGATAAATTAATATAAAGTAACAATAATATGTAATAATAATTAATGATGAGTTCCTATACATATACTACTATTTTTGTTTTTAATGTTTAATAATACTAGTACACAAATTTCAATATATACATATATGAAATATGGTATAACCTATTTTCTTTCTAATACATATATATATATATATAATAATAGTAATATAACAATATATACATATATATAACTAATATAATATCATATATATACTATATACTTTAATCACCCAAATTATAAAATTTTGATAGGACTGAAAAAACTTTGAACAGCTGTGCTTGGGAATGTGTATGTATGTGTGCTTAGCGTGGGCCAGATGCTGTGTGTGTGTAGTGTGTGTAGTGTTGTGTGTGTGTAGGTGTGTGTGAGTGTGTGACTGAGTTAATTGTGTGTAGTGTGTGTTAGTGGATGTGCGGTCGATGTTTGTAGGTGTTAGTGTGTTAAAAATAGTCTGAACTCAACTAGTACTTTATTTCAAAATAAATATGCTTTGACTAAGCAATATTACTATAACAACGATTACAAAACGTAATAATTGTTAAAAAGGAGTTATGTAAAACAAATTGAAGTGTTGCGATCATAACGCTAAAGGTTGTTTAAAAACAGATGTCGACCTTCGATAGTTTTATCCTATTAAAACTAAGCCAAAGCTTTAATTGGACAACTAGAGATCAAAAAATTATATCATATAATATATATATATAATAATAAATATATAATAACAATATAATAATAATATAAATAATATAATAATAATATACTTTATATATAATATATATACTATATAATAATATATATATAATATAATTTAACGATATATATTATTTAATTATAAAAAAATTTATTAATATTTATTACATAATATATAATACAATAGATAATATTAGTATAATTCAGAAAACAATAAATATAGTATTATATATATTATTATATATATTATATTATATATATATATATATATATAAATATTATATATACTAATATATGATATATAGTACATAATAATAATATATATATATCATATATATATAATAAATACTATATATTATATATATATATTATTAATATATATATATATAAATAGATAAATATTATATTATAATAATATATATATATATTATATAGTACATAATACATATATTATATTATACTATATAATAAATTTATATAATTTAGATACATATAAATATAGAATTAGTATATATATATATATATATAATATATTATTATATAATAATATAGAAATATAAAATAAATTATATATATAATATATATATATATATATATATATATAATTAATATATAGAAGTATATATAGTATATAAAAAATATATAATACTATATATATTATATATTACGTGTATAAAGATATATCATCATCATCATATCATCATCATCACCTGACCTTGCTCTCCTCCAAGTACTGTGGGGTAAGGTGGTAACATGCACTGGAAACAGAAAAGTAATAAAGAATATGACGCCAAGTCGAAAGACAAAGCAGCCTTACCGTCCTCCTCTATTACTTTTAGTGAGAACTCGTCCGCAGTCAAAAAAATCCACCCTAGCAGAACTTACACGGACTGCGACGGACCACCCTCAACTATAATGAATCCGTCAATGTAAAACAATGGGGTTCATCCAACTTAGCCCAGGTCGGCTACAACCATACCCCCTTCACAAAACCCGCCATTCAACTCCTATCAATGCATCTTTACTCCTCGCCGCTGCCAAAACTCACATTCTCTCCTCCAGCATTTCAATTACTGACTCAGTCCATTGATTTCTTTCGTCTCCCAAAGCGTCGATTTCGCTGCACACTCATCCACAGATCCGCTAAAACCAACCGACTTACATCCATCCTTTCCACATGCCAAACCATCTCAACGTACTTCAATTATTTCTCTCATTTACCCCTTTCGTTCGCACCACACCAATCCTAATACATTCAACTATCATTCCTCATTTTATCCATTCTCCTCAAACATTAACACGCCCCTAAGATTTATCAACTGAAAGCTTGTACTCTAGATCTACACCTCTTATTCCCGAAGACCATAATCTCACTACCATACAATAACATATTTGAAAACATACCCCTCATGTAAGACCCTGCGCAATCAAGACTCCCTAGATCCTTTACATCCCACCGAGGATTAACTGTTCCAGCCACCTTCCCTGCCATTAACAAACTTCCTATTAACCTGCTATCATCCCGTTCCCTTTCATCCAACATATGTCCTAAAAATATTTAAATCAGACACTTGTTCCAGGTACTCACTCATCTAAGATAAACTTACACCGAGACTGTTCCTCCACTCATTAACCATAACCTAACTATATCTACGTTTACTTTCAAACCTCTCCTTTTAGACACCCTGCCAATCTTCTCTACCAATCCTCTTCAAACTCTCTTCAGATTCGCCAAACAAAACCAAAATCATCCGCAATATAAGAGGTTGGGCACCCTCCACTCTCTCCATTCTCCCCATCATACTAACACCATTTCCTGCCAACCCCCCACCTCTTAATTCTTTATACAATACACCCCATCCAAATACATAGAACTAAACCAAAAGTAGACAACAATCACCCTGCCGCATCCGCAATATTAATATGTAAGACCAATTCCTTTACGCTCCATTGTATCTTACGGACGCCTTTCACTCTCATTATCATAAATTTTTAATCCATTACAGGCCGACCATCAACACCATATATCACTAACAGCCTACCATAGAGCTTCCCTATTAATCCTATATACGCCTGTTGCAAATCCATAAAAACCAAATACAATTTTTCTTCTCTCTTCTGTATTTCTCCAATCACTTTTCAATTAAGATTATGATCCACATATCCGTCTCACTTCTAAAATGCACACTTGTTCTTCGACCAATCAGTCCTTCAGTCACTGACGAACTCATCTTCTACCAAAAATAATCACGCATTCATATCTTCCAAAAACATCCCAATAAACTAATTTCCCTTAATTCC
>JABUQX010008340.1:0-2500 GCA_015478945.1 Trachelipus rathkii
AAACCACACCCCAGACGAGATTTTTTATGCATATTTTTACAGTAATATGTTTATTTTTTAGAGGGCTTATTTATCTATACTTATTTTTTTTCCTATTTTCAGAACACTATGAATTTTACGAAGAGCCTGTTTGAATAACCCCATGTATACTGCTACATCTGTGGTGAAAATTGCCAGAACCAAAGAAGAAATATTACTCACTTTGTGAAGCAAGCATATCTGGCATAATTTGGAATGAAACTCGGAGACCAAGATAGGTCTTGGGCTCCCCATATGGTCTGTAACGTGTGTCGAAAATCTACGTCAGTGTAAAAATGGCCTCTGACTGGACTTTATTGTGCATAATCTATCGCTCTAGCCAAAGAATCGACAGTGACTGTTAATTTCTTGTTTTGTTAATGTAAGGTATCTGTTACACAGAAGGTAAAATTTGATACCGGATTTGAATCACAATGCAACTGTACACTCCGAAGATGTTCCTATCCAGTGTTCACTACACTCCAAGACCTAGCATTGTCTGATGAAGATCCAGGATTTGGTGTGCACACGTGCATATAGTGGTAGTGAATATGAAAACGTACTTCTACCAGAAAGTTCTCCAGGAAAAGAGATCATTGATATTAGTACGAAGTTAGATCTCTCGAAGAAGATTCTGAGCTTATTGCATTAGACTAAGTGAAAACTGTCTAGGCAATGTAAAATAACTTTTTTTTCGTACAAGAGAGGTAGTACTCTTTCCTATTTCATTGAAGAGAAGACAGTATACTGTGGAAATCTGGACTCCTATGCTCAAATGGGTTACTAAATACGACGCAGAAGATTGGGATTTGTTTATTGGATGTTAACGAGAAGCCTTGGGTGTGTTTTATTGTACAATGTCAATAGTTATGCATCGATTCTAATAGGTCACAAAACTGAAAGAGGAATATGAAAATATAAGATGATCTTGCAGAAGCTTAAATATAATGAACACCAGTGGTCTATATGCGTTGTTTGAAGATGGTCAACATCTAACTTGGGCAGCAAAGCGGATTACTAAGTCTTGTCTTCATTGCTTGTGTGGATAGTAGGTCTAAAAGAGGACCATGGGAAAAGTTGTATGGCTGCTAGGGGAATATGATGTAGGTCCATCAAAATATCATTAACGAACCACTGGTTGACAAGGGAAAAATTATTTTCCCACACTCCACATAAAACTAGGACTGATGAAGCATTTTGTTAGGGCCCTAGACAAAGATGGTGAATGTTTCAATATATTTTTGCAGATTTTTTTCAGGGTTGAGTATGGAGAACTAGGCTGAGAATTTTAAGCTGCCTCAAATTGCAAATATAGGATGAAATGTTCATATTCATGACTGATTATTGAAGCATCCTGCCTGGAAAAGTTTTGTTTGGTTGTTCAGAATTTTTTGGGCAACCATAAATCTGCCACTATGTAGAACTCGTACAGGAAATGCTTTCAGACTTCAAAATTTTGAATGCTTATGATGAGCATAAAAGTTCACTTTCCACAAGTCACTTAGATCAGTTTCCGGATAATCTAGGATGTTAAGTGAGGAACAAGAGGAGAGGTTCCATCAAGATATCGGTGATGGAAGAAAGATACAAAGGAAGATGGGATACACACATGGTGGCAGAATATTGTTGGAGCCTTCAACGTGTTTGTCCCATTCTGCCCACAGAAGACAATCATATAGACAGGGATTTGTAATGCAATTAATTGTGATTTCATTGTACTGATTTGAATGTTTTGACCTAATTAGCATTTTATGTACTTACTCATATAACACTTGATAAATATCTTTCGTGTTTTTTTTTTGTGAATTACGTTACAACTCACTAATTGTTTGTTATTAGATGTATTTTTGTGACAACCACCTGTTATCTCTAATAACTAGAGCCAATTCTAGGAAACGGAGGTATTTGGAATACAGGCAACAAGGTACCTTTAAAATGACTTCAAATGTTTTGCCGCAAATCTTTGTCGGCCAGTGTAATCATAAATTTGAGCAGCTTATTAAAAAATGTTTAAATCCATTATATCGACTTGATTTCGATGTTGACTTCGCCCGCGTCTAGTAATTCGTTCTTCAGCTGAGTCGCTTCGATCTGAAGAAACAGCTGATGAACCGCATTCAGTCATGGCTTGGTAAGCTCGGCGCATGCTCGAAATTTGATTGTCTCGTTACGGGCAGAGTCCAGGTTTGCGCTCATTGGTCGGGGCGCAAGACTCGTCGGTACGCGATCTGTTTTCCGCGTTGTCTGTGTTGGTGCACAGATTAACAGATCCCAAGTATGTTCGCAGTTCTGTCCTCCTTGGTATTTTGGTCTTTTGTAATGAGTTTTTTTAAACAGTCATCTGCGACTGACCATACGATGTATGTTTATTTTTCTTTAGCAATATGTAAGACGCTTATTGGAGTTGTTGGAAGTTATCTTTCGAGAAATAGTTTCGATAGCAAATTTAGGGTTATTGTCTTAAGACGTCGAAATCTTGTAA
>JABUQX010008340.1:15000-17500 GCA_015478945.1 Trachelipus rathkii
ATATATATTATCTCCCTTTTTTTCCAAGACTGGGGTAAGGTGCGTGACATGCCACGGAAACAGAAAAGTAGTAGAAAATATGGACACATATCCGAAAGAAAAGCCAAGCTTAACAAACAACCTTTTATACGCTATAGTGAGAACTGTCGAGTCACAAATCACCCTAGAGCTATCACGGAAGCCGGACCTCACTATGGCATATCGTCAATGTAGTGTTCATCCCTGTTCCAGGTGGGCCACAACCATATAACAACCCGCAAATTCACTAAATGTTATGCACTTTCTTCTCTGCCCTCTGCAACTCAATTTCTCTTCTCTCAGACATTTCTTTACTCGCTAAATCACTTATACTCTTTCGGCTCCCGCGGTCCGATTCCATCACACTCACCACTATAAATCCGCTTAACCAGAACCGATCTATAATCCATTCCTTTCCACATGACCAACCATCTCAACGTACTTTTCATTTAAATATATATATATATATATATAATACTAATATTATTATATTATATATAATATATATATTATATATATATATTATATATTATATAATATATATATATATTTATAATACATATATATATATATATATATATATTATATATATATATATATATATCTATATTAATATATTTATATATATATATATATATATTATATATATATATATATTATATATATATATATATATATATATATTTTATATATATATATATATATATATATATATATATATATAAGTTGACACTTTGGTAAGCTCAGAGTAGTAATAAAGAGGAATACCAATATTTATTCCCCGCCACTTTGTATGGCGTTACAGTGTGACGTCATTAAACCCCACCCCTTTTTGATATTTGAGCCAACAGACACAAAAACACAAGCCTACAGACATCATAGAAAACGGACCCACGGACAAATACTCACGATACCAGACACACAGACACACAGACACACAGAACACAGACACACAGACACAGGATACACACACATATATACAATATGGTATTGAGGCATGGGGTTGTGGGTTTGACTTTTTATTCTCGAGTTCTATTGGTGGTATGTATCCCCTTGAAATTTGGTATACTAATATGGAGGTAACCTCGTCGTAGGAGAGGTTAGTTATCCCTGTTCCCTCCCCATTGGGGGTGACGCCATCTTCAAGCTGTGAATAAGGATTTATATAATGTTTAGTTTTCGGTACTCAGACATTTTGAGGCGAAGAGTTAAGATCCTTATGGTTTGGCCTTTTACAGATGAAAGTGAAATCCAAGTCATGTCGACTGTTGACTTGAGAATTATCATTACATCGTTAAATTTTGACGCTTGAAGCTCCAAATTAAGGGTTTTCAAGGCGGGGAAGCCGTTTCCAAGATCGACGAAAGTTTTAGACCAAGTGATGTCAGCAGCTAACTTGGTTAATGCCCATAACTCCAGTCGGAATTGAATCAATGGCAACGATGCGTTTCTAAAGTCGGTGAGACCGTCTTCAGAGTCACTGGAGCTTCTTAACGGTAGGAAATCCAAGCCATTTCCGCACTTGAATTGTAAATTTCCATCACATCGTTAGATTTTGACACTTGATGTGTCAAAGTACAAGTTTCTAAGGTTTTCTGGGTTTTTAGGAGGGAAACAATTCTTATAAACCACACTTATCTTCCTCAATTTAGGGGAGTTCTAGTGACGTATCCCAATATCCACATGATATTTTTATTGTTGGTGGTGTCATCTCGTCGTAGACGAGGTTACGTATCCCTGAACAAATTAAAGGGGTGCCTCAACCCACCTAGGTTTTTTATCTGTCGGAAAAATTTTCGCTGGTAATATACTACTACTACTACTACTATACTACTACTACTACCTATTACTACTACTCATATACTATTACTACTACTACTACTACCACATTCAAAAGTCTGCTTGGCCTGAGTCGGAGCCAGAACTGGAACCGGAGCCGGAGCGCTGGACGGTGTTGAATTTGACCTATATTGCCGCCAAAGGGAATGTATTTTAGTGCGGTGCGGAACGGTGCGAGTTCACCCACGTTTAATATATATATATATATATATATATATATATATATATTTATATATATATTAAATTATATATATATATATATATATATATATATTAATATATATATTATATATTTATATTGTATTATATATATATATTATATATATTATATATACTTATATATATATTATATTTATATTATATTATATATATATATTATTATATTATATATTATATATTATATATATTATATTATATATATAATATTATTATATATAAAGTCCTAATTAAACTTGATTATTTGTACAACCTAACATAAAAATATGCGTTTTGTATAAACATTGCATACAATTTTTAAAAACATTATGTTTTTACTAAATTTTTATTCTTTTTCATTAGAAAATATCCAATTGATCAATTGATCAATAGATCAAACTTATCTATCCTATCTTACCCTTATCTCAACGTGATATTTGTTTTGAGC
>JABUQX010008340.1:20000-30000 GCA_015478945.1 Trachelipus rathkii
TCGTCTGAGAAGTGACACCAAAAACAATAAAATACCGTGTGGGTAGGGGGATACTTCAACTAGAACTCCTCTAAATTTAGGAAGAAAGGTGTGGTTTATAAGATTTGTTTCCAACCCTCCTGACCTGTAAAACGGTCTCATCTACCATAGCAACCTCTACGATATAATGGTAATTTCCAGGTCAACTGCCTACGTGACTTAGATTTCCTACCGTTCAGAAGCTCCAAAGCTTTCGAGATGGTCTTTGAGCCTTACTACCGTAGTTAGTATTAACCAGGTCAGATTCCCACATGACTTGGTTAAAACGCGTCGTCGACCTTGAAAACGGCTTCTCCGGCCTTAAGAACCCCTAATTTGACGCTTCAAGCGTCAAAATCTAACGATGTAATTGAAATTCCCAAGTCAATGGCCGAAATGACTATAAATTCACCTTCGTCTCTAAAGGGCAGAACCATTGAAATCTTAACCCTTCGCCTGAAAAGGTCTGATTATTAAGTTAAATATTATATAAAGCCTTAACCACTACTTGTGGGGGCGGCAACTCCATTCGGGAGTGCAGGGATACATAACTTCGTCTACGACGAGGCGAACCCACCTGCAGTAAAAATTTCATGTGGGGGAAGGAAACAAACTCTCCATGACACCCTAAGGGAGATCCAAAAACTTTAATGGGGTTCAGCATCCCCTTCGTTGGATGCAGTCCCACATAGCCTCATCTACGACCGGGTGCCACCACCCCCTATAAGCATAAAAAATTTCAGCATGATAAGACCAATAGAACTCGAGAGTAAAAAATCGACCCCCAACCCCTTGTATTAAAACCATATTATGTATGTATGTGTATATGTTTATCTGTGTATCTTTTAGGCTGTATGTCTGTGTGGCTCAAATACCAAGAAACGGTGGGACTTAATGACACCACGCTGACATCATAGAAAGAGGCTGGGCCTAAATACTGGAATTTCTGTATATTACTAATGCAATGATATTTTAAAGTTGAAACTTCTTCATTTTAGCAGAATATAATTTGAACCATTTAAACATGGCTGCGAACTAGGAATCTCAAGGCTTTATGATAGTGTGAAGTAGTAGCAGAGCAAATTTTTTTTTGGGTGGAGCCAACGATAGACCAAAAAAATATATATATTTAATATTTACTTGTTGTTGTTTACTGATGTTTGGTTTCCGATTTCCGAGATTCCTTTAGGTTTGGTTTCTTGCAATGGATAGATAAGACAATTTAAAAGTTGAATTAAAATCTTTATATATAGGTTAAGATAAAAAAACACAAACAATATAAAGTATTATTAGCTAATTCAAAATAAAAAGAAATATGAAATTTCAATGAAAAAATGAAATAATTTATTATTATTATTGCAGCAATTATTATTATTATTATTATATATATATATAATATATATATATATATATATATATATATATATATATTATATATATATATATATATATATATATATTATTATATATATATTATATATATATATATATATATAAATATATATATATATATTAAAGTAGTAATAGGACAGTTTGAGCGATCCCAGCGATTTCTCAAAAAGTATAAGAGGTATCGCTTTCAAACTTGGTATATAATCTACTGAGGTATTAAGCTCGTTACACGCGAAATTTCAAGTCTCTAGGATGTATATAGGGGGTACCCCCCCCTGAGAACGAAGGTGAAATATATCGCTACGCCCTTTTGCCGCTTCCTTTTCCGAGTAAAGATTAGGCTTAACGATACCCAATCGAACAGGTGAATCACAGGCGAGTTTTGGTGACCGTAGGTCACCCCTAAGTGGGTGCTGCCCCCTTAGCGCCAAGGTCAAATTCGTCCTGAAAACCATGTTAGGCTTAACGTATCGGGCTAAAATTTGGATTTGAGTTATATGATGACGTAATCTCGTCGGAGACGAGATTACGTCCCTCTGCGTCCCCAGTGAGGGGGAGCGCAGCCCCCCTAAAAATTAAAATGATCGTAGAAGACTGAAACTTGGAGACTTGGAAAAGGGGGTCCCCAGTTGAAAAAAAAAAAGAAGAAATGCATGGAATGCAAAAGAGAGGAAGAAGGAGGAGGAAAGGAGGAAAGGAGGAAAGAAGGAAAGGAAGAAGGAGGAAGGAGGAAGGAAGAAGAATGAGGAAGGAGGAGTAGGAGAAGGATTCAGAGTCGGTACCGACACCGGTGCTAGAGCCGGTGTGGTGCCGAGTTAATAAACATTCGTTTAATAATACAATAAATATCGATATTTTTTATTTTTTTTATTTAAATTTATTTTTCTAACATTTATTTTTCTATTTTTTTATTTTTCATTTTTAAATTTTTTTTTATTTTTTATTTAAATTTATTTTTCTAACTTTATTTTTTTTTATAAGTTTGATTTTTTATTTTAATTTTTTTTATTTTTATTTTTTTACTTTTATTTTTTTTTAATTTAAACTTATTTTTCTAACTTCATTTTTTAATGTATTATTTAACATTTATACTTTGTGTTTAATTTTTTTTTTAATTTTAAATTTTTTTATTTTTTTTTTATTTTATTTCTTTAAAATTTTTTGTTTTACTAAAAAATTTATTCTTTTCATGTTTACAACGTAAAAAATTTTGCTATTTCATACCTAAAGCGAGTAAATCAGTAAATAAGTAAATCAAACTACCCTCCTCACCCCTTTCGTTATCTATTGATCTATTGATTCAAGTCATATTTTTTACTAAAATTGTCTGTTTTTACATACCCTAAATCAGTAAATCAAACGGCCCTACATACCCCTCATACCCTTCTGTGATCTAATTGATCTATTGATCTATTGATCCATTGATTTATTGATTCAGGTCATATTTTTTCAAAAAATATCATGTTTTACATACCCTAAATCAGTAAATCAAACGACCATACCACACTGCCCACATCATCCATGGTCTATTGATCTATTGATCTATTGATCTATTTATTCAAGTTACATTTCGAGTATCATTTTGGATAAACTTAACATGAAAACAAATTCTTTATACACTGACAACGAATATAATGCTTAACATAACAATGTTTTCACATCTAATAAAGCTTACTTAGCATCATCTGAACTATGAATATAATACACAACGACAAACCTGACACGCCTTAAACATGAATAAACTGTTAACGTTAACAAAGTTCCATACTTAACAACAGTAAAGTAACCAACATAGCATACAACGACGTACCTATTCACCACTTTGTCAAGCATATCTCTAACTAACAATGTTAATTTATATTAACATGTATATTTAAACTAAATTTATCACAACATATGGTTAATTATCATAACTGTCGACAAAATATCTCTAAGTAATAAAGTTTCCACATCAATAAAAGCTAACATATGCGTCAACATCGAACTAAGAAAATAATGTACAAAAGACAAACCTAACACAACTTACACACTAATAACTGTTTTTACATTGGGGAGGATTCATATTTGGGTGGGCTGGTCCTCCCATTTTCAGCCCCACCTAAAAATGGACACAAAAATTTCGGAAAAAATTTTCAGCGATTTTGAGGTATGTAAACATTAAAATGTAGCTTTTATTGCCCTCTAAAACGTTGTTTTCTAATATTTTTCTGTGACTGTAGTCATTCTTTCAGAATTTTCAATTTTTCAAAATCCATGTTTTTGACAATTTTCATATCAACTTTCAGAATTTTTTGGGAAATGACTTCAAACTTGAAATAATGCATAGATTGGTCCATTACTTACAATAAGCACATAGAACATTTTCGATTTTTTTTGAAGTTTGTGCTCAGCGTTGTACAATTTCAAACCCATTTTTTTTAATATGAAAAGTGAAAATTAAAACTTTTTTTTCTACTCACATGTCGATCAAACATCAAATTTTCATGGGCTTGTACAATCTGGCAAGATGGGCATCTTTTTTACTAGATAATTTCCTTTGTATATGCAATAGGTTTTTTTTGAAAATTTTTAAAAACTTTTCTTTTGAGTATACAAAAAAACTATCTAAGTAAAAAAGATGCATCATGCCCGATTGTACAAGCCCTGAAAATTTAATGTTGATCGGATGAGTAGAAAAAAAATTTCAATTTTTTACTTTTCAAATTAAAAAAAATGGGTTTTGAAATTGGACAACGCTGAGCACAGAACTCAAAAAATCGAAAATGTTCTATGTGCTTATTGTAGGTAATGGACCAATCTATGCATATTTCAAGTTTGAAGGTCACTTTCTTAAAAAATTTGAAAGTTGATATGAAAAATTGTCAAAAACATGGTTTTGAAAAAATTGAAAATTCTGAAAGAATGACTAAGTCACAGAAAAACACCAGAAAAGTTTTAGAGGGCAATAAACGCTATATTTTGGTGTTAATATAGTCAAAATCGGCTGAAAATTCCGAATTTTATGTCCATTTTTAAGTGGGGCTGAAAACGGGGACCAGCCCCAGCCAAATATTGGATCCTTCCCTTAACAAAGTTCCACACTTAACACCAGTAAAGTAACTAACATTGCATTCAAAGCATAACCTATTCTTACTTTTTAAAGCATATCTTCTAACATATACGTTAATCTTACACTGACACTGTAACATTTAGCAAAAATGTATCAATACTTGTCGCGTTATATTACAGAAAAACGAATATTATCTAACTAAACAATGGGTGGTTTTCTACATTATAATAGTAATATTTAACAAAAATTTATCATAACCTTACCTAAATATCATAATCCCCAACAAATAATTGCAAACATAACATAAAAATAACAAAGTTTTATCCAAACATAACATAAATATAAGTTCTTTGAATAAAATATTCATAGTAAAGTGTAAAGTTTAGCCGATTTAAAGCAGTTAAATAGAATCAGTAAATCAACGCAACCCATTTCCTCAACCCGCCCCCTCCCTACTTCCACCGTCAATGAAATTTTTGATCTATTGATCTAATGATCAATTGATCTATTGAGTATCATTTCGGATAAACATAGTACAAAAATAAGTTCTTTATATACTAACCAACGAATATATGCTAACGTAACATTGTTTTCACATTAATAAAGCTAACATAGCATTACCAGAACTAAGAATATAATGAGCAATGACAAAACCTAACACACCTTACGCACGAATAAACTACTAACATTAACAAAGTTCCATACTTAACAACAGTAAAGTACCTAGCACAGCGTACAAAACGTAACCTATTCAAACGTAACCTATTCACACTTTTTCAAGCATATCTCTAACATATCAATGTTAATTTTACATTAACACTATTGATTTACGTCGCATTTCGAGTATCATTTCGGATAAACATAGCACAAAAATAAGTTCTTTATATCTAACCAAGCGAATATATGCTAAATAACAATGTTTTCACATTAATTAAGCTAACATAGCGTTATATGAACTAAGAAAATAATGTATAAAGACAAACCTAACACAACTTACGCTCTAATAAACTGTTAACCATTAACAAAGTTTCACAGTTAATGGCCATCAAAGTAAGCTAACAATTGCAACAAAACGTAACGCTATTCATACTTTTCCAAGCATATCTTCTAACATATTAAAGTTATTTTACATTGGACACAGTAATATTTAACAAACATTTATCAACTTGTCCAATTATCATACAGATCATCGAACTATAACTGTAACATAACAAGTTTATCCAAACATACATAAATAGTTTTGAATTAAAAATATCTAGTAAATTGTAATAGTTTTACTGATTTTAAAGCAGTAAATCAGTAAATAAAAAGTCAACCCTTCCCCACCCTTCCACCATGACCTTTTGATCTATTGATCTATTGATTTCATGTCATATTTCGAGTATCATTTGGATAAACTTAATACAAAAATAAGTTCTTTATATACTAACCATCGAATATATGGCTAACGTAACAAAGTTTTTACATTAATAAGCTAACATAACATAACCTGAAACTAAGAATATAATTAAGCGCACCCTAACACCCATACGTAGAATAAACTTACTAACATTTAACAAACTTCTACACTTAACAACAGTAAAGTACCTAACACATCGTACAAAACGTAACCTATTCACATTTTTTCAAGCATATCTCTAACATATCAATGTTAATTTTACATTAACATCGTAATATTTAACAAAAATTTTTATAACCTCCCTGCCTAATCATCATACTGACAACGAATCTAATGCAACGTACCAAATTTTTTTAGCATCAACTTTCGTAATATTTTTAAACAAAATTTTCAATAACCTCAGGTATAAAATATCATAATCCCCAACGAATAATAGCAAACATAACAAAGTGTTAACCAAACATAACATAAAAATAACAAAATTTTATCCTGACATAACGTAAAAAATAAGTTCTTTGAATAAAATAATCACAATAAACGCGGTTAATAGTTTTCTGATTTTTAAAGGCAGTAAATTCCCGTAAATCAGTAATCAGTAATCAGTTAAATCAAAACATCACTTCCTGCAGTTTCTAACCCAGCCATGCCTATGATGCATTGACTTATTGATTCAGGTGCCATATTTCGAGTATCATTTTTTGGATAACATAACATAAAAAGGTCTTTATATACTGACCTACGAATAATATGCTTACGCAACAAAGGTTTTAGCATCAATAAAGTAACATATCATAACCTGAACTAAGAATATAATGAACAAATGCAAACCTAACATACCCCTCGTATGATAATCCGTATAACATATTGAAAATTCCCTACTTATCAAAGGTAAAGTAGCTTACAGGTCATACAATACTTCGATATGTTCCCACTTTTTCCGCATATCAGCAACAGGTAAAAGCCATATTATCTAACAAATCCCTTAACAAAGTGACGAATCTATCAGAAGATACCAGCATCTTGAACTATGAAATTGACACTATCTTCATCAAAGTGTTCACACGTCTCGAGTATAACATCATTTGAACTATGAATAAACGTAGACATTAGTAAAATTCTTGGGCAAACCTAACACAACTCAACATTATTCAACAAAAACTTAACCTAGGTTCACGTTTCAAACACATCATCGTCAGTTAACACAGTAATATCTTACAAAACTCATCCATTTCTCTAACAAATAGTGTTAATTTCACAAATGTCATAAGTAATATTTAACATACAATGTCCCTAACTTACGATAAACAGTTTTCATTAACGCAAGAGTTATTTCTATAGCAACACCCACCTCACCGAGAGAAAACCCAAATGAGATGCGCCCATGAAAGGATGTGAATCCTGAGAGGGGGGATCACCCGAGGGGCGTGTAAGCAGGCATTACCCTCCGAAGGAGGGTAAGGCCTCAGCCCTTCGGGCTGAGGCTCAAAACCCGCTTACCACCCTTCGGCGTTATTCCCCCTCTGCAGGAATTCACACGGCTTTCAAGGGGCATCCATTGGGTTTTTCTCAATGTTCATGTTATCTATGTTAGCTTTATTGATGTAAACTTTATTAGGTTAGAGTATATTCGTTTGATCAGTATGATAATTAACCAATGTTTTGATAAATTTTAGTTAAATATATTAATGATATAAATTAAAATTGTTATGTTAGAGATATGCTTGAAAAGCTGTGAATAGGTTACGTTTTTGTAAGCTATGTTAGTTATTTACTGTTGTTAAGTGTGGAACTTTGTTAAGTTAACGTTTATTCATGTTTAAGGGGGTGTCAGGTTTGTCGTTGTGTTTTATATTCATAGTTTCACGATGAATGCTAAGTAAGCTTATTAATGTGAAAACTTTGTTACGCTAGCATATATTCGTTGATCAGTGTATAAAGAATTTGTTTTTATATATGTTTATCCAAAAGGATACTTGAAATGTGACTTGAATCAATAGATCAATAGATCAATAGATCATGGACGGGTGGATAGGGAGGGAGTGGGGAGAGGGGCGTGTGGTTTGAATTTACTGATTTACTGATTTACTGCTTTAAATTCGGTAACTATTAACACTTTGCTATGATATTTTATTCAAAGAACTTTATTTTTAGGTTATGTTTGGAAAAAAACTATGTTATTTTTATGTTTATGTTTGGATAAAACTTTGTTATGTTTGCAATTATTTGTTGGGGATTATGATATTTAGGTAAGGTTATGATAAATTTTTGTTAAATATTACTATGATAATGTTAAAATTTTGTTACGTTAGCATATATTCGTTGGTCTGAATGATATTCGGACAAGGTTATGATACATTTTTGCTAAATGTTACTAGTGTGTCAGTGTAAGATTAACATTAATATTTTAGAATATGCTTCAAAAAGTAGGAATAGGTTACGTTTTTGTCTGGCAATGTTAGTTACTTTACTGGTGTTAAGTGTGAAACTTTGTTATGTTAACAATTTATTCGTGTGTAAGTTGTGTTGGTCTTGTCTTTGTACATTTATTTTCCTTAGTTCATGCTTACGGCTATTTTAGCTTTATTGATTTTGGAAATTTTATTACGTTAGAGTATATTTGTTGATCAGTATGATATTTACCAATGTTGTGATAAATTTTAGTTAATATGACCATGTTAATATAAATTACATTGTTTATGTTAGAGATAACTTCTTACAAAGCTGTGAATAGGTTACGTCTTTGTAAGCTATGTTAGTTACTTTACTGTTGTTAAGTGTGGAAATTTGTTAACGTTAACAGTTTACCCATGCACAACTGAAGATTACCCGTGTGATTATATTCATAGTTCAGATGATGCTAAGTAAGCTTTATTAATGTGAAAACTTTGTTACTTTAGCATATATTCGTTGATCATTGTATAAAGAATTTGTTTTTTATCGTTATTTTATCCCAAAATGATACTGCGAAATGTGACTGATCAAATAGCATCAATAGATCAATAGATCAATCAATAGATGATCATGGATGATGTGGGCAGTGTGGTATCGTCGTTTGTTTACTGATTTACTGATTTAGGGTATGTAAAACATGATAATTTTAGTAAAAATATGACCTGAATCAATAAATCAATGGATCAATAGATCAATAGATCAAAAGATCAATAGATCAATAGATCATGGTTGGACAGGAGGGTAGGTTGGGTGGTTTGATTTACTGATTTACTGATTTAGAGTATGTAAAACATGACAATGATTTAGTAAAAAATAATGAGACTTTGATCAAATTTATGCAATAGATCAAATAGATCAATAGATCAATAGAATCAATAGATACGAAAGGGTGATGGTTTGATTTACCGATTTACTGCTTTACTGATTTTTACTGATTACTGCTTTAGGGTATGTAAATATGCAATTTTTTTACGTTATAAACGAAAAGAATAAATTTTTTAGTAAAACAAAAAGTTTTAAAGAAATAAAATAAAAAAAAATAAAAAAAATAAAATAAAAAAAAAAAATTAAACACAAAGTATAAATGTAAAAAAACATAAAAAAATGAAGTTAGAAAAATAAGTTTAAATTAAAAAAAAAAATAAAAATAAAAAAAAAATTAAAATAAAAAATTAAACTTATAAAAAAATAAAGTTAGAAAAATAAATTTAAATAAAAAATAAACAAAATTTAAAATGAAAAATGAAAAAATAAAAAAAATTAAGTTAGAAAAATAAATTTAAATAAAAAAATAATAAAAAAATCTCCGACGGATTTACGTCATAATAAGCTGACATCCAAATTTTAGCCCGATACGTTAAGCCTAACATGGTTTTCAGGACGAATTTGACCTTGGCGCTAAGGGGGCAGCACCCACTTAGGGGTGACCTATGGTCACCAAAACTCGCCTGTGATTCACCTGTTCGATTGGGTATCGTTAAGCCTAATCTTTACTCGGAAAAGGAAGCGGCAAAAGGGCGTAGCGACATATTTCACCTTCGCTCTCAGGGGGAGGTACCCCTATATACATCCTAGAGACTTGAAATTTCGCGTGTAACGAGCTTAATACATACATAGAACATATACCAAGTTTCAGACCTATAGCTCTAACCATTTTCGACCAATCGCTG
Organism: Trachelipus rathkii; assembly: GCA_015478945.1. Lineage (NCBI taxonomy): Eukaryota > Metazoa > Arthropoda > Malacostraca > Isopoda > Trachelipodidae > Trachelipus > Trachelipus rathkii. The sequence goes on from JABUQX010008340.1 coordinate 29,980, forward strand.
GGATCGCTCAAACTGGCCTAT
>JABUQX010008340.1:45000-53258 GCA_015478945.1 Trachelipus rathkii
GATCCTTTTGATCTTTGATCTATTGATCCATTGATTATTGATTCAGGTCATATTTTTACTAATTATCATGTTTTACATACCTATCAGTAAATCAGTAAAGTCAGCCCCTAGCACACACGCCCACATGCAATCCATGATCTATTGATTTATGATCTATTGGATCTATTGATCTATTGATTCGTCACATTTCGAGTATCATTTTGGGATAAAAATAACATAAAAACCAAATTTCTTTATACATGATAACGAATATATGCTAACGTACAAAGTTTTCACCATTAATAAAGCTTACTTAGCATCATCTGAACTATGAATATAATAAACAACGACAAACTGACACTCCTTAAACATGAATAAACTGTTTACATTAGCAAAGTTCCACACTTACACAGTAAAGTAACAACATAGCATACAAAGACGTAACCTATTCACACTTTGTCAAGCATATCTCTAACATAACAATGTTAATTTATATTAACATGGTAATATTTAACTAAAATTTATCACAACATTGGTTAATTATCATACAGATCAACAAATACTCTAACGTAATAAAGTTTCCAAATCAATAAAGCTAAAATAGCGGCTAACATGAACTAAGAAATAATGTACAAAGACAACCCAACACAACTTACACACGAATAAACTGTTAAGATTAACACAGTTTCCACACTTAACACCAGTAAAGTAACTAACATTGCATGCAAAACGTAACCTCTTCATACTTTTTCAAGCATATCTCTAACATATTAATGTTAATCTTACACTGACACAGTAACATTTAGCAAAAATGTATCATAACCTTGTCCGAATATCATTCAGACCAACGAATATATGCTAACGTCACAAAATTTTAACATTATCCAATAGTATATTTAAAAAATTTATCATAACCTTACCTAAATATCATAATCCCCAACAAATAATTGCAAACATAACAAAGTTTTATCCAAACATAACATAAAAATAACATAGTTTTTTTCCAAACATAACCTAAATATAAGTTCTTTGAATAAAATATCATAGTAAAGTGTAATAGTTTACCGAATTTAAAGCAGTAAATCAGTAAATCAGTAAATCAAACCACACGCCCCCTCCCCACTCCCTCCTATCCACCGTCCATGATGCTATTGATCTATTGATCTATTGATTCAAGTCACATTCCGAGTATCATTGATAAACATAATATAAAAACAAATTCTTTATACACTGTTCAACGAATATATGCTAGCGTAACAAAGTTTTTCACATTAATAAAGCTTACTTAGCATCATCTGAACTATGAATATAATACACAACGACAAACCTGACACGCCTTAAACATGAATAAACTGTTAACGTTAACAAAGTTCCACACTTAACAACAGTAAAATAACTAACATAGCATACAAAGACGTAACCTATTCACACTTTGTCAAGCATATCTCTAACATAACATATGTTAATTTATATTAACATGGTAATATTTAATACAATTTTTATCAAAACATTGGTATTATCATACTGATCACGAAATACTACTCTAAACCTAATAAAGTTTCCACATCAATAAAGCTAACATAGCATAACATGAACATGAGAAAAAACCCAATGGGATGCGCCCCTTGAAAGGGTGTGAATCCTGAGAGGGGGAATAAACCCCGAAGGGTGTAAAGCGGGTTTTTGAGCCTCAGCCGAAGGGCTAAGCCCTTACCCCTCTTCGGAGGGGGTAATGCCGCTTACACCCCTTCGGGGTGATCCCCCTCTCAGGATTCACATCCTTTCATGGGGCGCATGCCCCTTGGGTTTTCTCTCGGAGGTGATGTGTTGCTTTAGATACTCTTGGTTAATGAAAACTGTTTATTCGTAAGTTAGGCATGTTATGTTAAATATTACTATGACATTGTGAAATTAACACTGATTTGTTAGAGAAATGATGAGTTTTGTAAGATATTACTGTGTTAACTGACGATGATGTGTTAGAAACGTGAGTCTAGGTTAAGTTTTTTGTTGAGTAATGTTAGGTTTGCCCAAGAATTTTACTAATGTCTACGTTTATTATGTTCAAATAGTGATGTTATATCTCGAGACGAGTAACACTTTGATGAAGATAGTGTCAATTCCTATAGTTCAAGATGCTGTATCTTTGGATAGTTGGTCATTTGTTAAGGATTTTGTTAGATAATACGTCTTTACCTGTTGCTGATATGCGGGAAAGTGGGACATATTGAGTATTGTATGACTTGTTAGCTACTTTACCTTTGATAAGTAGGGAATTTTCCAATATCGTTATCGATTAATTCATACGAGGGGTATGTTGGTTGCTTTGTTCATTTATTCCTTAGTTCAGGGGTTATTGATATGTAGCTTTAATTGAATGCTAAAACTTTGTTGCGTAAGCATATTTTCGTAGGTCAGTATAATAAAGAACTTATTTTTACGTTATGTTTATCCAAAATGAAACTCGAAATGTGACCTGAATCAATAGTTCAATAAGATCATAGGCGGATGGGTGGGTAGGGAACTGCAGGGAAGGGTGGTTTGATTCTACTGAATTTACTGATTTATGATTTACTGATTTACTGTTTAAAATCAGACAAACTATTACGGTTTTGTGAATATTTTATTCCAAGAACTATTTTTTCGTTATGTCCGGATAAAATTTTGTTATTTTATGTTATGTTTGGTTAACACTTTGTTATGTTTGCTATTATTCGTTGGGAATTATGATATTTAGACGAGGTTAATGATGAATTTTTTTGTGAAATATTACGAATTGATGTAAAACATTTGTTACGTTAGCATTTTATTCGTTGTCAGTATGATGAATAGATAAGGATATGCTAAATTTTTTGTTAAATATTACGATGCTTAATGTAAAATTAACATTGATATGTTAGAGATATGCTTGAAAAAATGTGAATAGGGTTCGTTTTGTACGATGTGTTAGGGACTTTACTGTTGTTAACGTGTAGAAGTTTGTTAATTGTTTATGTAGTTTATTCTAGTATGGTGTGTTAGGGTTGGCGCTGTACATTATATTTCTTTAGTTCAGGTTATGTTATGTTTGCTTTTAATGTTAAACTTTGTACGTTAGCATATATTCGCGATGGTTAGTATATAAAGAGCTTATTTTTGTGTTATGTTTAATCGAAATGATACTCGAAATATGACCTGAATCAATAGATCAATAGATCAACAAATCAATAGATCTGGGGAAGGGTTGACTTTTTAATTTACTGATTTACTGCTTTAAAATCAGTAAACTATTACAATTTACTATGATATTTTATTCAAAAACTTATTTTTATGTTTGTTTGGATAAAACTTTGTATGTTTTTACGTTATTCGCTGAAATCTGTATGATAATTAGGACCAAGGTTGTGATAATGTTTGTTAAATTATTAGCTGTGTCATGTAAATTACTTTAATTGTAGAGATACTGCTTGGAAAAAGTTGAATAGGTTTACGTTTTTGTATGCAATGTTAAGTTACTTTTTTACTGGTGTTAAGTGTGGAACTTTTGTTAATGTTACAGTTATTAGAGCGGTAAGTGTGTGTTAGGTTGTCGTTATACATTATTTTAAATTAGTTATATCAACTCTATGTTAGCTTTATTAATGTGCAAACTTGTTATGTTAGCCATATATCGCCCTGGTTAGTATATAGAACAATTTTTTGTGCTATGGTTTATCCGAAATGATACTCGAATTGCGACGTAAATCCAAGTTAATGTGAAATTAACATTGATATGTTAGAGATATGCTTGAAAAAAGTGTGAATAGGTTACGTTTTGAACGCTGTGCTAGGTTCTTCCAGTTGCTTAATATGGAACTTTGTTAATGTTAGTAGATTATTCGTGCGTAAGGTGTGTTAGGTTTTGTCATTGCTCTTATATTCTTAGTTCTGGTAATGCTATGTTTCGCTTTATTATGTGAAAACAATGTTTAGCGTGCGTTGCAATATATTCGTTGGTTTTTAGTAATATAAAGAACTTATTTTTGTCTATGTTTATCCGAAATGATACTCGATATGTTACCTGAATCATTAGATCAATAGATCAAAAGGTCATTGACGGGTGGATAGGGAGGGGGCGGGGAGGAAATGGGTGGTTTGATTTACTGATTTACTAATTTACTGCTTTAAATTCGGTAAACTATTACACTTTACCAATTGACATTTTATTCAAAGAACTTATATTTATTGTTATGTTTGGATAAAACTTTGTTTTTTATGTTATGTTTGCAATTAAATTGTTGGGATTAATGTTATTTGGGTAAGGTTATGATAATTTTTGTTAAATATTACTATTATAATGTAGAAAACCTTGTTACGTTAGCATATATTCGTTTTTCTGTATGATAATCGGACAAGGTTATGATACATTTTTGCTAAATGTTACTGTGTGTCAGTGTAAGATTAACGTTAATATGTTAGAGATATGCTTTAAAAAGTAAGAATAGGTTATGCTTTGAATGCATGTTAGGTTACTTTACTGGTGTTAGTGTGGAACTTTGTTAATGAGGATTCAATATTTGGCTGGGGCTGGTCCCGTTTTCAGCCCCACTTAAAAATGGACATAAAATTCGGAATTTTCAGCCGATTTTGACTATATTAACACCAAAATATAGCGTTTATTGCCCTCTAAAACGTTTTCTGGTGTTTTTCTGTGACTGTAGTCATTCTTTCAGAATTTTCAATTTTTTCAAAAATTCCATGTTTTTGACAATTTTCATATCAACTTTCAGAATTTTTTGGGAAATGACTTCAAACTTGAAATATGCATAGATTGGTCCATTACCTACAATAGTCATATAGAATTTTTTCGATTTTTTGAGTTTTGTGCTCAGCGTTTGCCAATTTCCAAACCCACTTTTTTTTGGTTATGAAATGAAAAATTGCGATACTTTTTTTTCTGTTCGGGCAAAGTGGACGACATTTTCAGGGCATATGTAGTCGGGGAAGAGGCACATTTTTTACTTAAATAATTTTTTTGTACTCAAAAGAAAAGTTTTTAAAAATTTTCAAAAAAAACCTATTGCATATACAAAGAAATTATCTAAGTAAAAGATGCATCTTGCCCAGATTGTACAGCCCCTGAAATTTGATGTTATCGAATGAGTAGAAAAAAGATATTTTAATTTTTCACTTTTCATATTTAAAAAAAATGGGTTTGGAAATTGGACAACGCTGAGCACAGAACTCAAAAAATCGAAAATGTTCTATGTGCTTATTGTAGGTAATGGACCAATCTATGCATATTTCAAGTTTGAAGTCATTTCCCAAAAAATTCTGAAAGTTGATATGAAAATTGTCAAAAACATGGATTTTGAAAAATTGAAAATTCTGAAAGAATGACTACAGTCACAGAAAAATATTAGAAAACAACGTTTTAGAGGGCAATAAAAGCTACATTTTAATGTTTACATACTCAAAATCGGCTGAAAATTCCGAATTTTTTGTCCATTTTTAGGTGGGGCTGAAAATGAGGACCAGCCCCAGCCAAATATTGAATCCTCCCCAAATGTAAACAGTTTATTAGTGTGTAAGTTGTGTTAGGTTTGTCTTTGTACATTATTTTCTTAGTTCATGTTACGCTATGTTAGCTTTATTGATGTGGAAACTTTATTACGTTAGAGTATATTTGTCGATCAGTATGATAATTAACCAATGTTGTGATAAATTTTAGTTAAATATTACCATGTTAATATAAATTAACATTGTTATGTTAGAGATATGCTTGACAAAGTGTGAATAGGTTACGTCTTTGTATGCTATGTTGGTTACTTTACTGTTGTTAAGTATGGAACTTTGTTAACGTTAACAGTTTATTCATGTTTAGGCGGTGTCAGGTTTGTCGTTGTGTATTATATTCATAGTTCAGATGATGCAAGTAAGCTTTTTATTATGTGAAAAACATTGTTATGTTAGCATATATCCGTTGGTTAGTGTATAAAGAATTTGTTTTCATGTTAAGTTTATCCAAAATGATACTCGAAATGTAACTTGAATAAATAGATCAATAGATCAATAGATCAATAGATCATGGATGATGTGGGCAGTGTGGTATGGTCGTTTGATTTACTGATTTAGGGTATGTAAAACATGACAATTTTAGTAAAAAATGACCTGTAAATCAATAAATCAATGGATCAATAGATCAATAGATCAATAGATCATGGTTGGACAAGAGGGTAGGTTAGCTGGTTTGATTTACTGATTTAGGGTATGTAAAACATGACAATTTTTTAGTAAAAAATATGACTTGAATCAAATAGATCAATAAGATAACGAAGGGGTGAGGGGGTAGTTGATTTTTACTTATTTCTGATTTAACTGCTTTAGGGTATTTTAATATACAATATCTTTCACGTTGTAAACATAAAAAAAAAATAATTTTTTAGTAAAACAAAAATTTTAAAGAAATAAAATAAAAAAATAAAAATTTTAAAATTAAAAAAAAAATTAACTCAAAGTTCCAATGTTAATAATAATTTGAAGCAACTTAAAAAAATAGTTTAAATTAAAAAAAAAGAAAATAAAAAAATAAAAAATAAAAAAAATTAAAAAAAAAATCAAACTTATAAAAAAAAAGAACTTTGAAAAAAAGGACAAATGAAATAAAAATTTAAAAATGAAATAGAAAAATAGAAAACTAAATGTTGAAAATAAATTTAAAGAACATAATCAAAAACTTCTATTTGGTGTATTATTAAACGAATGTTTATTACTCGGCACCCACCGCTCTGCACCGGTTGGTACCGACTCTGAATCCTTCTCAGCCTCATCCTCCTTCCTCATTCTTCCTCCTTCCTCCTTCCTCCTTCCTTCCTTTCCTTCTTTCCTCCTTTCCTCCTTTCCTCCTCCTTCTTCCTTTCTTTTTCTTCCATCCATTTTCTTATTTGTTATTCAACTGGGGACCCCCCTCCGGTGTCCAAGTTTTCCACTCCTTTTTCGATTACCTATAATATTAGGGGCCCTACGCTATCCCTACACGGGGGGCGCAGAGGGACGTAATCTCGTCCTCCGAGAGATTACGTCATCCATATAACTCAAATCCAATTTTTTTAGCCCGAAAAAATTTACCGGGGGATTTTAAGCCTAACTGGGTTTTCAGGACGAATTTGACCTTGGCGCTAAGGGGGCAGCACCCACTTAGGGTACCCCTATCGACACCAAAACTCGGCGGTAATCAGTTTAACACATCAATAGACCATATACAAAGTTTCATAACGATACCTCAAGCCGTCTTCGAGAAATCGGTGTCATCGCTGAGAATGGTACACTACTACAACGAGACCTTGAAATTTTTCGCGTGTAAGCGAACTTAATACTAGTAGATTATATACCAATTTGAAAGCGATACCTGCTTATACTTTTTGAAGAAATGCTGGACGCTCAAACTGTCCTATTAACTAAATTATATATGATATTGTATATATAATTTTATAAAAAGATATATATATATATATATATATATATATATATATATATATATATATATATATATATATATATATATATATATATATATATATATATATATATATATATATATTAATTTTGCTATCGTTTGAATTGCTGCAATAATAATACTAATTAATTACATTTTTTCAGTTGAGAATTCAATATTTCTTTTTATTTTGAATTAGCTAATAATACTTTATATTGTTTGTGCTTTTTTATCTTAACCTATATATAAAGATTTTAATTCATCTTTTAAATTGTCTTATCTATCCATTGCAGAAACCAAACCACCTAAAGGACTCGGAAATGGAACCACAACATCAGTAAACACAACAAGTAAATAACAAATATATATATATTTTTTTGGTCCATCCTTGGCTCCACCCAAAAAAAAATTTGCTCTGCTACTACTTCACCCTATCATTAAGCCTTGAGATTCCTAGTTGGCGCATGTTTAATTGGTTCAAATTATATTCTGCTAACATGAAGAAGTTTAACTTTAAATATCATTGCATTAGTAATATCAGTAAATTCCAGTATTAGGCCGCTCTTTCTTAATGATGTCAGCGTGGTGTCATTAAGTCCCACCGTTTCTTGTATTTGAGCCACACAGACATACAGCCTAAAAGATACACAGATACACATATACACATACATACATAATATGGTTTTAATACAAGGGGTTGGGGTTCGATTTTTTACTCTCGAGTTCTATTGGTCTTATCACACTGAAATTTTTTATGCTTATAGGGGGTGGTGGCACCCGTCTTTGATGAAGGCTACGTGGGACTGCCCAACAAGGGGAGCTAACG
>JABUQX010008341.1:0-7500 GCA_015478945.1 Trachelipus rathkii
GGAGATTTCTTTTTATAGATTAATCGCTATTACAAAGGCGATGCTTTTCTCAGCTCTCCAGTCACATATCTCCCCCAATGAGAAGGGATCTTACTATAAGGCTTTCTAAATAGTCTCTTGCTTTCCCTGACCCCAAACTTAACCGCTATGTTCGATCATACATACACTCCACAGGTAAAGTTCGAAACAGAATTACTTTATCTATTTTCCGAAATTTCTTAGACTTGTACACTTTCAGGATCCTTGTATCGAAACATGTCAACCTTTAATTTGTTCCAGATTTTCTGATTATATATATATATGCTTACTTACCTTCTTGGCCCCAGCTCCCTCCTACGGGAAATGGGCGACCTCGAGATACTGCTCCATCAACACCGTCTGAGCTCAGAGATATATTAACTTAAGAAGACTGAAATTGCCTCTGATGTTCGCTAAAGCAGGGCAATCAATAATGAGATGTTTTGTGGTGTCAGTTGTTTGGAAATGTCATCTTTGACAGTAGAACAAGGGATCTTTAAAATAATCAAATTTGCATTCCTGAAGGGAGGGGTGGTTTCCAGAGCGGAAACGTGACGTGACGTGACGTGACGTGACGTAACGTGACAGCACTGCACGCGTTTGGCGGTGCAAAGTTTGTTCATTGTTGCAAATTTCTGGTGGACGTGCTCGTGCTTGGAGTATGGCATTTGTTTTGGTATGCAGAGATATTTTTTTGGGTTAATTGAGTGTGAATATTTTTAATGATGGGGTGTCAGGTGGGAGGGTGGACAGTCTGTTGTAAATATCAGAACAATATTCCGCTGTTGTAGTTTTTATCCTTGTAAGTCCAGTTGGTTGTAGGGTTTGATGTAAGGATGGTCTGTTGAGAGTAATTTGCTGTAAAATTAACATCCTATCATGTCAAGGTGGGCTCTTATAAGGAGGATTTTCGTTTCAGTCAGAAGGTGGTGTATAGGTGTAGAGGGGAGGCAACCGCAACCGGTTATTCTTATGGCGGCTTTGTTTTGAACGGCTTTTAGTTTTTGAATGTTAGATTTTGAAATTGTGGGTTATAGAGCGAGCGATGTGTAATTTAGGGAGAGACGAAGATATTGTATGTATACTATATATTGTTGGTTTCTTTGAGTTGGTCAAAGTATGCTGTTAGCGCTCTCAATGTTTTTACTTTGTGTGGCTTTAGACGTAATGTCGTTTATGTGGGGGCAAATGTCATATGTGTGTCGAAAATCAAGCCCAATGTGGTGGGTTTATTATTATTATTATTATTATTATTATTATTATTATTATTATTATTATTATTATTATTATTATTATTATTATTATTATTATTATTATTATTATTATTATTATTATTATTATTATTATTATTATGTATTTAATATATATATATCATATATATATATATTATATGATATATATATATATATATATAGTATATATATATATATATATATATATATATCTATATATATATATATATATATATACATACTGTATAGACTATATATTTGACTGTATATATACTATTTTTTTTTACTTACTTTTATTTTCTCGCTCGCGCCGCTGGCCCACCGCTCCCCCTTCAGGTGGCCACACCTAGCTAGAGATACGCCGCGCGCCGCAGTCGGTGCTGCCACTCCAAAGATCGGCATAAATTTGTGATGTCCAAGATTGCTCTTGGACGATGGTTAGCTGGACACTCTAAGAGGAAGTGAGACACAGTCTCCGGTATCGTGGTTGGAATTTTGTGGCAGATATTTGATGAGGTGCTGGTTAAGTTTTGAACGCTGTATTTGCAATATTGGCTAGGTTTGGGTGGGGCCGCATCTTAGATTGTGCGCAAAGATGATTGGGACTCGTTAAGCAGGAAGGTTTAGTCGAATTCAGATGCAATTTTGGTGGTTTTCATATTTAGTTTATTGTTTGGATGTCGGATTTCTTTAATTAATTTTAGTTATGGTGTTGTGGTGTATTTTTTTTGGTTATAAGAGGGTGTTGGCCCTGTGGGTTGTCGGGATGTTGCTTAGGATTGTGGTTGTATAATAGAGGCTGGGGGGAAGATGAAGGTTGTTTTAACCTTTGGTTAACTAGAGTGTTGGAAAGTGCATTGTGGTATGGGTGTTGAGGTGTTTGCGTTTCAGCGTAGACTGTGTGCTTATCGTTTCGAAATGTTTATTTATGGGTAATATTTTTGTTTCTTCATGTAAATGTTTGTTGGTGGGAGTGTAGTTGTGCAAGCCTGTTATTATTCTGAAGTGCCGTTGTTTTTGGAATGGTTTGAGAGTTTTGTCATGGTGGTTCCGCCGTTGGTTAATAATGGTGAACTATATAGGTGGACGCATAATTTAGTGTTGGACGGATGTACTGTTGTTGTAGATAGTGATGAATTTTTGTTTATAGTTATTAATGTCCGTGCTTGCTATGGACTCTTAGTATGTTTAGTTTCCTATTTGCTGATGTTGTTATGTTTTCAATGTGTTTTGTGAAGGTTAGGTGTGTGTCCAGTGTTACCCCAAGAATTTTGGGCGTTTATTGTGATAGATATGTTGTTTAAAAAGATTTGAGGTTAGTAGTGCCAAGTTGACGGTCTGTTTTAATTAGTGTGATAGATGATTTGTTAAGTGATGCAGACATTCTGTTGTCAGTTAGCCAAGTTTGAATTTGGTTGATGTATTGTTGAGTCAGAAGAATTGTTGTGTTTAGGTTCTGGTGTGTAGTGGTTATGGTGATGTCATCTGCGTAGGTTGTTATATTTTTGTGGTGTGTTTGTGGTTTTGGTAGATTGGCTGTGAATAAGTTGAAAAAGGTAGGGGATAGGATTATTCCTTGAGGTACGCCATTTTTGATATTTACTGTACGTGATTTCATGTTGTTGATCTGTATTTGGTCTGCTCTCAATGATAGAAAGTTGGGTAACTATTTCTTTAAATTAGTGGGGATGTTTAATTGCATTATTTTGTGGATTAGATTTTGTCTTGGAACTGTATCAAAGGCTTTGTTTATGTCGATTGCTATAGGTCGTGTTTTGTATGGGGGGCCTGAGATTTAAGCTATTTATTATTGGTTGAATGTTGTTTGTCAAAGCAATTGTGGTTGAGTGGGTTTGCTGGAAACCGTATTGAAATGTTTGTTTGGGGATGTGTGGTTTTATTGTTTTATTATGTTTAGTATGAGCTTTTCTAGGAGCTTACATAGTGTGGATAGTAGTGAGATTGGACGATCGGAGGAGGGGTTTGAGGGGGTCTTTTTCCTGGTTTTAGTTTTGACAATGATGATTGCTGCGCTTTTTATGGAATAGGAATAAGAATTTAGTTTAATGGAACAGTAGTAAATATGTGCTTCTCAATCTGTCGTAGATGCCCAATAGAAACTGTAACTGTCGAACACCTCCTGCTGAGGTGCCCCCCACTCGCTATCTACAGAATATCTATTAAATCTCCTCCCTGAGAGACCTGTGCGGCTCCGCCAGTTGGAGGTTGTCGGGTTTCTGGAAATGACATGGATCTCCAAATAATAATGGGGAACCCAGAGGCAATAAATAATATATATATATATATATATATAATATATATATATATAGTATAGTATAGTATTATATATATATATATATAGTATATATAATATATATATATATATATATATATATATATATATTTATATAATTTATATAGTATATAAATAATATAGTATATATATTATATATTATATATATATATATATATATATATATATATTCAAAGCGTATTTTTATTTCTCAGGTACCCGAATTCTTATTAATATGTTTAAAAGAGTTCTGATAAATATCAGTGTTTGAATCTATTTAATTAAGTTTCACATGCTTTTAAAAGAAAATTATCATCAACGCTTGAGAAATGAACAAATCTCTTATTCTTTTTAGCAATTAATGAATATGGGAAATGGAATCAAATTCTGAAGGAAATGCCAGTGAAAATGTTCACTCTTGTGAAGCCATTTTGACAATGCTCTCATTTCTCCTCATGTTGCTAACCCTTCCGATATCTTTATTCTTTTGCATAAAAGTTGTTAAGGAATACGAAAGAATCGTCATATTTCGACTCGGTCGAGTGCTGAGAGAAGGTTCAAAAGGTCCTGGAGTTGTTATTGTTCTTCCCTGCATCGATACCTACAAGAGAGTTGATCTTAGGACAGTTTGCCATGAAAATCAATCGCAAGAAATATTATCCAAGGACGCCATTCCAGTAACTGTTAATACTGTAGTGTTTTACCGGGTATCAAACCCTGTCGCCGCTGTATGTAATGTGACGAATTTTGAACAGTCGACACAGTCTATAGCGACCACTGCCATTCAAAAATCCGTTGGAGAAAAGAACTTAATGGATTTTAATTCTGGTTATGATCAAAAGCACTTAAACGTTCAGGAATCAACCAAACCCGCCACAGACATTTGGGGAGTTACAATGGAAAGAGTTTAAGAGTAACTTATATTACCTTGGAATAAACTCAACTTACAAGGTTATGGAGGCCTTGTTATTATTTCCATTATATTCAAAGTAATAACAATTATTATTATTATTATTATTATTATTATTATTATTATTATTATTATTATTATTATTATTATTATTATTATTATTATTATTATTATTATTATTATTATTATTATTATTATTATTGAATGTGATTAATTTATATTATTATTATTATTATTATTATTATTATTATTATTATTATTATTATTATTGAATGTGACTAATTTAATTGACGTATTGAATACGAACCAGGCGAACTGAGAATTTTATTTTTCCTCTACGGGTAATTTTCTCTTAAACTTAAAAGTCTATAGAAAAGTTTTTAACAATGCAGAGAATCGCTGTTTTCGAACTTTAGATTTGCATCTCATCTTCGCCCTGTTCATACTCAATGTCTCGTGTCTAAATATAAGGAAGTTAAAATTTTGAATGTTATTTTTTTAGCTCATGCATATAAACAAATGTAACTGTTGTTTTTTGTTTTTTGTTTTTTATTTTTATGAAAAATTGTAAAAAGCTCAATGTTCAGTCTCTGGTACCGTTAATATATATATATATATATATATATATATATATATATATATATATATAGTATATTTTATATAGTGATTTATATATTATATATTATATATATTATATATATTATACCTATAATATATTATATATATATGAATATATTATATATATATATATAATATAATATATTATATATATATATTATTGTATATATATATATATTTTTGAGACGGACCGAATATTTATTTTTTAAAATTCGCGAATGCGAATGTTGCTGCGAATATTTTTTCTTAATATTCGCTTATGCAAATGTATTTTTTTAATATTCCGGAATGCGAATGTGAGGGCGAATAATTGTTCTTCTGCGAATATTACATATTGTCAGTAATGGCCCACTTTATATACTATAACTTGAATATTTGCTTTTGTTGTAGGAGTCCCGCCATAAAAAATTGAATTATTAAAATATATTAAATTTCCCGTTTCCTGGATGCGGGATGAGGACCCACTCTTTTATGCGTATCTCATCAATTTCTTTCCCCAACCTCGGCACTTTAGAGATAGATTTATTATTCTAATTATCTAATAGATAGATAAATTATAGCACCGAATGTAGTATCTATTTGGACGTTGTCAACAATGAAATGACATCTTTCTCTTTCTCTTGCCCCCTTAAAATAATAAACTCTTAGTATGTTCATCAACAACATTTACCAATAAATCTATCTATGTCATATTAGGTCTTCCTCTTTGCTATTTTCCCCCTGATAATATTTGTGATAGACATGTTATTGTTGTTTTCTATATATTTTGTTTTGTCTCACAAAAGTGGAGATATTTTTGCTTTACCTGATTTATTATTACCTTTCAAATATTCATTCTTTCGTGCAGGCACCCGGTTAACACAAATCTTTCTTCAATTTTCTCCTGAACCACACTTCAGTAGGCATTTCTTTAACCTTCTTTTATTTGGCTTCTTGAAAATCCATAACTCATGTTCATGTAATATTGATGACAGCTCAAATCATTTAATCTTTTTCTTATACATACTAAGATTTTTCTCTTTGTCATTTAATTCATTATCTTATTGAACCCTTTCATACCTTTACATTTCCTTTCCTTTATATCATCTTCATATCTTCCATTCTAATTTAACAAACTTCAAAGATAGGTTAATTTATTTCTCAAAGTTCTCCAATACCATAATTTGCACTTCTGTCTCTCATTGAAATAACCTCGACTTCAGTTCTTGCCTTATTCAGTTATAAGCCTCTCGACTCATTTGCCTTGGCAAGCATATCTAGAGAAAAATGATATTTCTCTTCAGAATCGGCCTCAAAGACGCTATCATCAACATATCTAATGTTATTAAATTTCGTTCTCGTAGTTTTATCCTCTCAATGTAGATCCAAAGTCAAAAAGAATATATTTAGCTTTAAGTAAATGTCTCTAAAATGAGTTAATACGTTAAAAAATTTTCCTTGATCAGACTACTGCGGCAATCATGCTCCTGTGGTTTCGACTTTAAAGCTAATGAAAGTTGCTATTAAAAACTCTATGTCAAAATGACAGCTAACGTTACTAAGGGAAGATAATGACATAAAGACTAAATATAATTTTGCAGTGAAAAACGAATGTGATGAAATGAAATATTTTTTTCAAAGAGTGAAATGGAGGATAAAAAGTCATTGATAACCGAGTATTCTTAACTTGATGGATAAAAGAAAAAATTTGATTATATATATGGATGCGCAACCGTTGCTTTGATTTTAAAATTTGTGAAGAAGAGATCAGTAAGGATGTACGAAAAGATTTGCGAGTTGACCAGTATTAGAAGAAGAATAATAATAAGAAGATAGTGTTTAAATAAGGAAGGAAGAAAGAAAGGAACACTGGAAACGGAAAAGGAAGAAGTTATTTAGAGACGATAGATCAGAGACCCTGAACGTCCACAACAACGGACCAAAATATATTTAGGTGAAAATGCAATAAATAGCATTAGAAGTGTTGAATGTATGTGATTATTTGCTGTCTATAAATGCTTTAACAAATAAGATCTATGAATTTAAGGAAGTAACAGAAAAATGGTATAAGTTAATATTCATTGCCCTACCAAAATTTTACTAAAAATTAAGTTGTCATAAACATCATGCAGTTGGTGCACTGAATCAATTAACAAAAATTCTTCTTAGATAGCTATTGACAATACTAAAGAATATAATTAAACAGCAAATATCTGAAAAACTATTTTCTTCTTCTTTTTCTATGGAAGTACCTAGAAATGCCCTGTTAGTCGAAGTCCCTTGAAATGCTATATTTGTCCTGAGAATATTCGCAAACAGAGAAAGGAGAGGAGAGAGAGAGAGAGAGAGAGAGAGAGAGAGAGAGAGAGAGAGAGAGAGAGAGAGAGAGAGAGAGAGAGCGTTAATGTTATAGAACATTATAAAGTAGGCTTAAAGTCCATGCTGCAGGT
>JABUQX010008341.1:12500-25000 GCA_015478945.1 Trachelipus rathkii
TTTGACTATTCTTATGTAGTCTTACGGTGGTTTGGGATTAACCATCAAACGAGTCTCTATCAGAGATATATTTGTTCTTGAGAGTGGGGTGCAAAATTGAGAGCGGTTAATACATGGTAAGGTCAAACACCCTAGGCGAAATATTCATGGTCAACCTACAAGGTTAAGACATCAATATAAAGGGCTGAAAGATTCAGCGCTAAAGGAAGGACGAGAACAAGACACTTACTCCGTGGGGCCTCAACATTTTGACCCATGGAAGACCAAAGCGAAGGGGTTGGCACGTGGGTGGTGTTGACTTATTTGTAGTGAGTAAATTAAAAATGATAAAAAAAATGTAAAAATATGTGTCCTATGGGTGAAGTCTTGTAAGGTGTCCATAGTGATGTATATCCAGATGTAACACAGTGTATGTGTGTGTGTGTGGTGCTGTGTTGTGTGTTGCTGATCAAGTAGAGTAGTGTGTGTGTGTGTGTGTCTGTGCTCGTGTAGGATGTTCAATGTTAAAGAGAGATAGGTCCATTAACTTATGACGTTACATGTATTAGGACGAAAATATTATATGTGTACGGGTTTGGGCCATCTCGTAGTGGGTAAAAAATTAGCGTGGGCAAAAAATGACGGCGCAATGGAACGAATATCAAAGGGTTGGTTGAAAATTACCGTGGGCAAAAAATGACCCATGGAAAAAACCAAAGGGTTGGTTGAAAATTACCGTGGGCCAAAAATGACCCACGAAAGATCAAAGGGTAGCCAAAAAATGTACCTCCATGAAGTATCAAAGGGTTGGTCCGAAATATCATGGTCAAACAAGGTAACGACATCAAAAGGGGCTAAGCCCCTAATGTTTAGCCAAAATTACGCGTGGGGCACAAAAAATGGCCCACGGTGAAAAAATTAAGGGGGCCGTAAATAGGGGGTAAATACGTACAACGGTTGCTTTCGCAACCGTTTGGCGCAACCCTTCTTCGAAGGTTTGCCGAAAAATCAGGGTTGCCGTAAAAAAAATTAGGGTTGCCCGAAAAAATTAGGGTTCTCAAAAAATTTAGGGTTCTCAAAAAATTGGGTTCTCAAAAAATTTGGGTCTCAAAAAATTTGGGTTCTCAAAAAATTTGGGTTCTCAAAAATTGGGGTTCTCCAAAATTTGGGTTCTCAAAAATTTTTGGGTTTCTCAAAAAATTTGGGTTCTCGAAAAAATTTGGTTCTATCAAAAATTTGGGTTCTCAAAAAAAATTTGGGTTCTTATAAAAATTTGGGTTCTCATAAAAATTAAGGGTTCTCAAAAAATTAGGGTTCTTCAAAAAATTTGGGTTCTCAAAAAAATTTTGGGTTCTCAGAAAATTTGGGTTCTCAAAAGAAAAATTAGGGTCCTCAAAAATTAGGGTTCTCAAAAAAATTTGGGTTCTCAAAAAATTTGGGTTCTCACAAAAATTTGGGGTTCTCAGAAAAATTTGGGTTCTCAAAAAAATTTTTGTTCTCATTCTTACGTTTGGCGAGAATATTCTCAAAATAAATTATGGGTTTTCAGAAAAATTTGGGTTTTCTCAAAAAAGGTCGCCGGTCAGAAAAGAAGTCAAAAGGCTGGCGGTCCACTTTCGGGGTCCGGAATAGCTCTCCTACTACTTATATATATATATATATATAAGTATTAATATAAATATATATTATATTAGGTATATCATACATTATATCAACCTATAAAATATATACTACTCCTCACTATATATATATATATATATATTATATATATATATATATATATATATATATATATATATATATATATATTATATATATATATAATATATATATTATATATATACATATATATATATATATTATTATATATATATATTATATATATATATATATATATATATATATATATATATATATATATATTACCTTATTTTTTATAAACATGTTCACTTATATTAGTTATATATTATTTTTTTTATATATATATATATATACATATATATATATATTTATATATATATATACACTTTATAATATTATATATATATACAAGTATATATTATATACCTACTATTATCACTATATTATATAGGATATGTATAACATTATTTATCGAGTACATCTTAAGCTTTTATCATACATATATATATATATCTATAGATATAATATTATATAATATTATCTATATATTCTTACTATTTTAATGGTAATAATATCAAATATTTAATAACTTAATTATGCTCTATACTTAAATAGTATTTCCTTATATATATAATATCATATAGTATATCTTTATATAATATATTTTAATATTACTACATTTTTATATACTCATATTATATACTATATATATATATAGTATATATATATTATATACTTATTATATATTATCACTATATATATATATAGTATACTTTAATAATATTATATATATATATAATATATATATATAATGGTTATATTATTAGTTATTAATTATATAGCTATTAATATTTATATATTATGTATATATATTATACTATATATCTATACTATATATATATATATATATATATATATATATATATATTATATATATATATACTATGATATACTAATATCTATCTATAAATATATATACTAACTATATATTATTGTTTGTGTAAAATACTTATAATATATATTAATATATCAATACTTCATATTATACTATATATATATATATATATATATACATATAAATACATATATAAATATAGGCTTATGGTATTTAATAAATATATATAAATATACAATATTATATATATATATATATATATATATATATATTATATTATATAATATATATATATATAATATATATATATATATATAGTTATATC
Organism: Trachelipus rathkii; assembly: GCA_015478945.1. NCBI lineage: Eukaryota > Metazoa > Arthropoda > Malacostraca > Isopoda > Trachelipodidae > Trachelipus > Trachelipus rathkii. Next base: position 15,341 of record JABUQX010008341.1, read on the forward strand.
TATGTATATATATATATATATATATATATAATATATATATATATATATATATATATAATTATATATATATATATACTATACTAACTGCATATAAATATATATTACTTATGGGTTATATAACTCACCTATATTATAATTATTATATATTATATATATATAATATATATATATATATATAATAATATATTCAACATATATTATACTATCATATTATATATATATATATATATATATATTACTATTATATATATATTAGATTATATATATTATAATATATACATTATATATTAATTTATTATATATATATTTCACCTTTGTTTATATTCTCATAGAAATTTTTGTTAAGGTATTTGCTATTATTTTTTGTTTTATTTATTTTTAATTGTTTTTCAAAATTATTTAAAAATACATATATTTAAAAATGCTAATTTTAGCGCTGAATGCATATATATTTATAAACATGGATTTACATTTTATTGCTTTTCTTTCATTCTAAATTAAAATATATTTTAAATAAATAAAATTTAAAATTATATTCTGGGATTTATTTTTGAATTGTAGATTTTGATATTTCGTCATACAAAGAAATTCATGTTCGAAATAAATGCAAATTAAGTTTCACCGAATTTAACTATTATTATAAGAGTTAAATTTGATCAAAAATTATTTTCATTTATTTTAATTAAATTTGATATCAAAATAAATTGAAAATTAATTTAATTATCTTAATTAAATTAAATTATATTCCTAAATGCGTTGTATGTTAAATTGCGTTTATAATAAATATTTATTAATATTCAATCTATATATTTTAATCTTTCACTGTTTAAATATTTTAATTTAAAATCATCTCTTTTATTAATTATTATTAAAATTGAGTATTATATTTTGATTACATTTCTGAATAATAATAGTTATTTGTTTCTGTTATATTTGTTTAGATAAATTTTCATTGATTTAATTAAAACATTCTAATACTCTTTCTTCATCTTTTATAAAAGATATAAATCGAAAAAACATATAACATTAGATCTCTTGAACCATGATTTCTTCCTTGAATTTTTAAGGCTACGTTCATGTTCAACTCCAATCACTTTCCTACATTTAAGCTTACGAGAACATATGTGCGATTGAAGTTTCTAAAACGTTTATCATTACCGAGTATTTATGAATTATGACAAGTTTAAAATGATTTAAGATGTAACGAAATTTCTATTTTCCTAATAAACCTTGACTTGCACACCTTCAAGGATCACCTGTTTGAAAAAATGTGAAACTATAATAATAAAAAAAAAAACATTTCTTTTGATCACAATTTTCGTTTTAAGAACATAAGCGTAAGGAGGATGAAAAAATTAATGAAGGAAGGATGACCGGAAGGAAGCAAGGAAAGGGAAGCAAACTACTGATGATGTGTCCTAGGAATTTAATTTCTTTCTGAATCCAGCTAATAATAGTTTATATAATTTTTTTTAAAGTAAAGGTGAAAATCTCAATTCATAAAATGGAAATATTTTTAAAAGATTACAATCTGGGGATGTAATGAATACTTTATGGTTATTAGAAAAAACGCTATTAAAGAATATTAAAATCTATAAAAGAATTTGTATATATATACATACATACATATATCAACTATTATAATATTTTAATTAATATATATATATAATATACTATATATATATATATATATAAAAATATATATATATATATATATATATATATATATATATATATATATATATATATATATATATATATATATATAATAATATATATATAATATCTAAAAATATATTATTCACTATATATATAATATAATATTCAACTTATATAGGCCATATATACTATATATATATATATACATCTCATATATAATATCCACATTCCCATTCCTATGTTGTGAATATATAATCTTTCAATATAAACTTAGCCATATGGCTATGTCCAGATATTATTATTATCTCATAGGATAATTAATATATATATATAATAATATATATATAATATATATATATACATTATATTATATATATATATTAATATAAATATATATATATATATATATAAATTAATTATATATATATATAATATATATAATATATATATAAATTAAATATATATATATATATATTATATATATTGTAATATTATATATTGTGTGTATATATATATTATCAATATATAATATATATATAATATACTTATTATATTATAAATATATATATAACTGGTTATATATATTTATATTATTATATATATTAATTAATATATAATATATATTAAAAGCTCTTGATATAGTATATATATAAAGAGTATGCTGAATTAGAGAATAGGGTTAATAATAATATGATAGCTTGTATTATAAATATTTAGAATAAGTGTATATATTATTATTAATATATAATAACAGTATAAAATGAGTACCTCTGAGTGGCTAGTAAGGATGGATTTAATAAAGTCACTATATATACTATAAGAAGTACTACTTCTTTCTTGTTATTATCTTTCGCATTGACTTGGTTTTCACAAATTCACTTCAAGTAGTAGTACAGTTAATTATGGTATATTATTGTATGATTTTTTACTATGAGTGGAGCATAAGTATAAATAAAAACTTGACTGCGATATAAACTATATCAAGTTGGTGTAGCTGTATGACTGGTTTTTATGGAGAGTGAGAGAGTAATATATAATATATATTGCTATACGTATACCTATATAAGTAATTTACGATATTTTCCTCAGAGTGTATCCTACTGATATATATCTATATATAATAATATATATACTACTGTCTGTACATTCCTACGTATGTGTTACTAGTTTATTCGATCGATATATTTTGCTAATAGGTTATCCTGGATTACAACACTTTTTATATGACTTTATATATATATAATATTATAAATATACTATTTATGCTTAAGGGTGATTATGAGAAAGGGATAAAGCACTTTAAAAGGTAGTTATATATAATATATAATTATATATTTAAATTATAATATATATAATATATATATATATTTATATATAATATTATATATATATATAATATATATATTATATATATATTATAATATAATAAATCAATAATTAAAATTATAAGTTTATAATTATAAATATAGCAATATAATATCTATAAGATATATATAAAATTATATATATATATATATTATTATTATATATATATATATATATATTAATAATATATATATTATTTAAACGTATATATATAAACGGTATATTAGGATTAATTTCTCTAAAAATTGTAGGGTATAAAAAACCAAAATTTTGACAGTGGCGTGCGAAAATACTATACAGTATATAGAGAAGAATACTATAGCTAAATATATATTAGGTTTTATTATCCTCATTAAATTATAGTAAGCATAGATAAACCTTTATGTAATAGAATATTACACAATTCATTAGTCTATATTGATAGATTAACGTATACTATATATGTTATACATATATGTTGTGATTATAATACTATATATACTTAAAAAATATATTTATTATTATTAATTATTATTATAATTTAATTATTATATTAATTTATTTATATATATTATATATTTATAATTATTATATATTTAAATTATTTATATTATATTTAATTATATATATAATTTATTTAATTATGATAAAAAATAAAAAATTTATATCTATATAAATGAGTGAGTATATTATTACTATTTAAAAATTCAGCATAATTATTTTATTCTAATATATATTATAATAATATAATAATAATAATAATATAATAATAATAATAAATATATAAATTATAAATTAATAATATAAATAATAATAATAATTAATTTAAAGTGAAGATTGTGCATGAATATGAGGTAAGCTAGTTTCAATCGTATTGAGCCGCCTATGTTTCGGTGGGTAAAATCTGATATATATTTCGGTATGAGAACGAGAATAGGTGTTTTTGGCAGGAAGCTATGCGAGAGCGTATATTCATATATGAGGCCACTTCTATTGAAGGAAAACTATATAAGAGATGTACAATTATAAGAGGTAGATAGTTTATTTTAATTCTACAAATTGAATTTATAGGATTAAACCTTTTCCAAAAAAATAATAGAGGATATAGTGCCACATATATGTAGCCAATATGAGACGAAGATACTATCTCGCTTCAATCTCTGATAGATCCTATAAAATGCCGGTCTTTCTGACCATTTTTCAAACTATTTCGTAGTTTTCAAACAAAACAATAACATGTCATGAACATATTAGCTGAATGGAATACATGGACACCAAACATGGTAGCGCTGGTCATATTGGGTTTATCTCGTCAATAATCAGGGAAATTAGTGGGCTCTCTGCTATCATTTCATGTTCCACTCAGCGCAGATGTTTGCAACTATCATGGCCTGCACACTCTCACACACCGAATTCCAACTAATCTATGGTCTTGACAGTTCCTGTTAAAGAATATAAATTATATCTTACTTGCAGAAAGCATTTCCTCTCATCTTTTACCATGTGAGGCAACTGCAACGCTGCATAGGCTTCAGGATACCTTTAACTCAGCCATCGTCCAGCAGAGTATAAATTGTCAAACATACCATCATTCTTCTCCCTTCTTGTCAATTCATTAATTGCGCATTTATACACTCACACTTCAACGTCGTCAGGTTTTCTACACGCTGGAACAGAACTTTATGATCCAACTGCTTGCTTAAAAGATTGTTTGAAACAAAAGTTCCCTTATATATATGCGCTGCTGAATGCAATCTAGAAAATGTTGACCCTAGATTTCTTCAGTGAAAAATTACTGTTTTTTTTTTTTGGCGCGCGTATTTTACTTGACGCCCCACGGATTCTGACAAGGGCCCGATCACTAAAACAAAGCATTAAACGTTGAACAGCTAACAGATGCGTCCAAGTGACTGCTTCTACACTTTTATGCAATAAATTTCTATATTCACTTAATACAGGCAATGACGCAAAGCAAAACTTTCAGTGGAATAATTACACTCGTTTGAAGAGCTTAAGAAATCAGTAAAGAAAAGACTTTCTAAGTTTCTTTAAGTTTCTATGTGATAAAACTTTGTGTGTAGCTACTTTCCTAGATCTGCGATTCAAGCTAATTTTTTCAACATGAATCAGATGAATCAGTAAAAAATTATGGTCGTTGAAAGGCATAGGAAAAGAAACCCTTTTTAAAATGCATGAAAATTTAGCCTCCTGACTCTTCTGCTGACGAAATTGTATCACTAAGTGCGGGATATTAGTAGATAAGACTGATAGTGTTTCATATATTCACTCTTCTTCAATGGATTGTTTTTAAAGAATTGTGGCATTTTAAAACGTACATAACAGAAAAGAAAAGGAGAGTCGAAAAAGAAAGTCCCATTCTTCTGACGATGTAATTTAATTGTACATAAAAGTAAAAGGCTACATAGGAATTACATCAAGGAACATGAACACAACTACTATTATATTCGCTTTAAGCCATACTACCTTGACGACAGTGAAGACCAAATGATCCATCCCCCTTCCTCAATTATAGGATGAAACACTGGAAACCTATCGTATTTTTATAATGAAATTTCGAATACAACTTTAGCTCTCAAAATATAAATAACCTTTCAAGCTTCCACCGTCCATCATGCTCCGATAAGTGAAAGAAATAATTGAGAACAGGACGACCAAATATCTCCTATGAATCCACAAGTATTAGAGATTTATCACACCTGAAAATGGAGAACGGTACCATTCTGCTAATGGTTCTGGTCAATATTTACCTTACCGATGCTTATTCAACATGAAAAGTTTACCGAATTTCTTATGATATTCGTTCAACTACTGAGAACTTTCTAATATTTCATGTTATATTATTTTTTAAATCATAAGTGAACTTAGGTTTAATGCTATACGGATATATGAAAAATAGTTATTTCTTTTTGTTTTTATTTAATTACTTTGTATATAACACTGGTAAAAGAGTGGAATTAATACTTGGACGGGGTCTTCGCAACAATTGATTATTAATTAACTGTTGGGCTGATGGCCTCCAAAAGATGATAACTCATGGATTGTTTGCCACCATTATTACATCGCATTATGTGAATATTGTGTGTACACAGATCTTTGCCTCAACCAACTTTTTACTTGATTTTTTCTCCCTTTTTCAAGACGTCTAGCATCACAATTTATTTCTGGAAGATACTATATATATATATATAATATATATAATACAAAGATTATTTATTATTATAGCATATAATATATATATATATAACCCTAACACCATCACTATATATTATAACTTATATATATATATATACTCAAATACTTTATTTACCTATACCTAAAGTTACGTATATGTAATACCCTTTATACCATATATTATATACATTGCCAACACGAAACCTTCTATAGTACTTTCATATTCCAAATACATAATAATATTAAAAGTCATTAAATTTTAATAATAAAATAATACCATATAATTCATTTTGAGGATTATTTATTAACTTATAATATATTCAATGGTTTAATAGTTTATATATTAATATTTTTTACTTCTATATAGTAAATTCAAAATCATGTCAGGATATGGACCAATTCAGTCCACTAAACATCGATACATATAATATTCTATAATACTAGCTATATAGTATATTAATAAATAACTATATATATATAAAATAATATATATATATATATATACTATATTATATCATACTATAATACTATATCTAAAAATAGCAATTTATTTATTATTATTCAACTACTCTATATATATATATATCACTCATTTTTATATATTATATTATCCAATCATATATATATATATATTATTATATATATAATAACTACTATCTAGTTCATATAAATAACATCTCACTATTATTTATATCACTAATATATACATAATCAGCCTATTATATACTATATCTTTTATATTAATATCTAAGTAATTATAACCAACTATATTATACTTAATAACCTTATTATATATTTACATTAAATATTGTTATTTATATAAATATTATGTATTTATGGTTATCACATAACTATCACATTATATAAGTGTTCAAATGGTGAGTTATTGGTTATAAATAATATAATGAAAATATCTGGAATTATATGATGGGAGGAAAAATCGTCTTCGAATAGATATATGTTAAACAATATTACAAGCTCACTGATATGAGGACAAGAGTAAAAAATGTGTGTACATAATGATAATTTTAGTGCTATATATTAGCAAGAGAATGGGATATGTAGATAAGTAAATATACCTACGATGGTAGTAACTTTTTCTCTTCGTAGACGATATACTGTGCATAGCGCGTCTGGAATATCCATCATCAAGCTCCAACAATAGTCGGCCATCAAATTGATATCCCACTTGCCTGGTAACGTCCTTCATGAACTTTAGATCTTTGATGGAAAGCGTTCACCCGCTTCATTACTAACATCGCCTAGGTTATCGTGAAATTTTCTTAGGTGAGAATGTAAGTAGTGGCAAACTTTATAGCCTTTCTACATCCATAGAGAATGAAAAACCTGTCTAGCATTTTCCTGTACATGTTAGTGGTTCTCGGAGACTTTCCCGCTGAATTGTTTCTCCTCAGTATATAAATTCTTGTTAGTCTTCAAACATTGGTCTGAATAAAGCATCCATCCAGGTTCCACGCTTTTAGCCTTCTACACTACAGTCTTTTGTTGTAGCAAAGGCAGCATCACGAGGAGTGTCCGTATTTGTGGGCACTCATCCTCAAAATCCCAGCTTTTTTCCTCTCGTACTCAGGTCCAGAAAAAGTTTAGATATATCCATGCGGTAAGCATTCAACAATAATGGTCCAAGGCCTTACCACAAATTTGATTTCATACTAAAACCAAGTTTTATAATTTGTTAGTAGTTTGAGAAGCAAGTAATAAGATTGATATTTATTATTCGTCTCTGTACAAAGGCTGGATAGTGCATCTAAGAGTGAGATTGTGTTCACTGTCACTTGTAGGTAGACAAGATTTCCCTTGGTGAGTACCATAGTCTCATTTTATGTGTGATAACCAGCGATCCCTTTGCCGCCCGGCTGTCCCCAATAGCACAGGGAAGCAGGGATATTTGGAGAAACCTGCTTGCTGACTGAAGCATAATGTTTACCAATTTTGAGGTCGACGCATATTTACCACATCTCTCATTAATTGTACCCATGTTAGAGTCTGTGCCTCTCCACACTGTGCTTCGCATTTTGTCATTACGATACTGAAACTCTATTCCATCTCGTTATACCGAGTACCCGCATACAACTAATGAAACCGGAAGCAACCAGATGTCACCAGTTCTCTCTTCCTTTCATTTCTTTCTCTATTATCTTTAAAACTAGCTTCTTTATTGAAATGTCAAATAGAACGATCAAGTTCGTCACCACCTTGAGGGCTCTCTCCTGCAATCGTATGCTGGGAGTCCCGTGGCGGAGTAGTAGGCTGCACAAGTCTTTCACTGCAATACACTCTCACAAGAGTTTACATCTGACTAGAAGAGCCCTCCGTGGGCCTGCTTCTGCTGTTCGATAAATGTTACTCTGTGCCATGGTCCAGTAGTAGTCATTTTCATGCAACCTCGAAGCCAAAACCTCAGGACAACTCAGGCCAACTTTGGCAATAACAACTCTCATACAAGATCGTTCAGATTACCCTGGGTGAAACAATGACGGACGAATTCTAATACCTGGCCAATTCCGAACTGTATTACACTGCAGATTGGATTATTATAGGGGATACCTTCAGTTTAAATTCTCGTCATCCCTGCATCCACTATATACACTGTTAGGATACCGATTACTAATGTTATCCTCACAATGCTTCCCAAATATGCGACAGCAGAAACCTTGACAATGCTTTGTAATGTTGATTTTTCTTTAGTGATGGGAATAAATTTAAAAAAGAAATCAAATGAAAAATCCTCCAAATACCACGTGAAAAGTCCTATTATGTAGTATAAATATAGCAGGAAATGGAAAGCACCATCTTATAGAATAGAACAATGTCTGGGCATTAATGTGGGTGAATTAGTTTTTGAAGTTCAAGTGAACATGAGTTTAAGAGTATTTATAGGTTCTCATGTTTATTTGGTGATAAATTTTATATAAAGGTAATTTTGTAATCTTTAGGTTCTATATGATTCCTTTAGCATTTTCGAGTTAAAAATTTGTTTTATCATATACAAGACTAAACATATACTGGCAAACAAAGGGTAACCGTCTCCATTAACACATTTAGGAAAAGAAAGTACCAAATGATTTTGCGACGGAATCAACAATTTCTATATCCATTTTCTTTTTTTTTTACATATCCACAGACAATATATTTTGACCTAAGATATATTCTGAACTTTTGAAATATGACACTATAACCTCTAAGGCTGCAGAGCCAGTATTTTTTTTTTTTCCAGCTCCTTCTCTTGATTTCATTTTAAAACTGAAGGATAGGTCTTCATCATTTATTATTATGTTAGTCTGGCTTTGGACCCTTTTATTTTATAGTAAAAAAATATTTTGAGTCTGGCTCCAGTCCAAACTTTTATCTTGATCCTGCTCTGACTTCGCAGTCTTCATACTCATGTAGTAAAATCCGTAATTAATACTTTCCTATGTAACTAACAAGCGATTTTCTTTATTC
>JABUQX010008342.1:0-34601 GCA_015478945.1 Trachelipus rathkii
TATATATATATATATATATATATATATATATATATTATATATATATATACTGTATATATATATATATATATATATATATATATATATATATATATATATTATATATATATATATATATATATATATATATATATATTATTATATATATATTATATATATATATATATTATATATATATGTACAATATACCAGACTCCGATTTACACAAGACTGGTGAGCAACATGCAGAGGAAACAGAATAGTTAAGTAGAACATGAACTGAGTCGAAGTAGAAAGCCCCTCCCCCCCTCGCATCCTCCCCTAATACCCTTAAGTGCGAGACCATCACTGTCAAAATACGCCCAATGTTTCACAACACCGTGACAGTCACCCACTGTGGTGTCTCGTCAATGTCGAGGTTCATCGCCTGAGCCAAACCCTTACCCATACCCCTTCACGAACCTAAACCATTTACTCCTATTATGCACCAAGCGTCTCGCTTGTGCTAAATTCATGTTCCTTTACTTTAGACAATCTCTCACTGACTCATTTCACTTTTTCTTTGGTTTCCCAACCGGTCTATTCCCAAAACATTCACCTCTATACACCCGCTTAACCAATCGACTATCATCCACCCTTTCATATGACCAATCCATCTTAATATACGTATTTATTCTCTCATTAATGCTTTTCTTCACAACAAACAGCTCGCTAATACGCTCATTTTATCAATTCTTCTCACACCTAGCACACCCCTAAGATTATATGTTTGAACAGACTGTACCTGAGATCTACAACTCTTATTCCACACCACAGTTTTGGTACTATACATTAAAACTGTAATAACATACCCCTATGCAGAACCCTATCACACGTAAGACTTTGTCCCCTTGCATTCACGAAACTTCTTGCAAATCACAACTTTCCTAATACACCCAGCATCATCAATTCCCTTTTCATCCAAAATACAGCCTAAATATTTAAACTCGGATATTTGTTCCAGTTGCCTATCATCCAACATGATTTCACACTGCGGACTCTCCTCACCCACAACCGTCACCTTACACTTATCTACATTTATTTCTAAAACTTTTCTTTCACAATCCTGCCAAACCCCTCAAACACAGCTTTCAACTTTCTTCAGAATTCACCAGACGAATCCAAATCATCAGCGTACAATATTCAGAGCACTATCCACCCTCTTCCATTCTTCCATTAGCCTAACATCTCTCCCCTGTGACCCACAACCATTAATGTTTTCATCACCTCATCCATATACAGAATAAATAGCCATGAAGACATATCACATGCCTGCCTCACTTCACTATTAATATTAAATCATTCCCTCTCCACCCTATTTATTCTTACATACGCTTCACTATCAACATACTACTTTAGATTCCATTCAGAAGCTTACCACCAACACCATATTTCCTTAACACCTGCCACGAAGCTTTAATGTTAATTCTGTAATACGAGAGTTCTAAGTTCACAAAAGTAAAATATGATCTACACATTCACACTGATATGATTAAATGTAAAATATGATCTACACATCCTCTTCCACTTCTAAATGCTCCTTGCTCTTCGCCAATCAGTTCCTTAGTCACTCGACGTACTCTTCCAACTAAAACAGCATCATATATCTTCCCTACAACATTCAATAAACTAATTCCTCTATTCTATAGTTTTTATCAGTTTCCCTTTTCAACATATATAGTTTAGATTCCATTCAGAATTTTATGCAAGGTTATAATCACTGCTCTTATCCAGTCCTTTGGAACTACACTCACGACAAACGAATTGTTGCAATTCACAATCTCATCTCTATTCTTGATTATTTCCTCATTTAATCCCATCTATAATCCACTTTTTACTCTATCTATTATCTCCTTCCTACTAATTTGCTCATCCCCATAATATCTATTTCTTCTTTCAACATCAAATCCACACACATTCACTATCCCTTTTTAATTACGCAATGTTTATTGCTGGCGCTTTGAAGTGTTTCATCCACACTCTCTCCCGTCTACCTCTTCAGCCACGTAAGCACCACCCCAATTCATTAATTTTATGAAGATCCACTTACTCTCTTTTTTTAAACTTTTGAACTTCCTTCAGAACACCTTCCTTTTCCTTGGTAAATCTCCGATCAAATTCATCCTCTTTCCAAATTGTTCATTTACCTCTTTTTTTTCTTCTCCTATGTATGCAACTTTTAGCCTTCCTCTTTTCCTCCATATATATTACTATACACCATAGTTATATTGAAATATATATCGAGGTAAGCTGTCAACATTGCTATTTTATTAAATACAATCTCAATCTTTTTACTTTTAACCTTCATGCATCACCTTCTTCATCCACCATTCCACTATTGAAATTCACACTGTATACTTTAATACAGCCATATACTTCTCTTGCACTGCTAACAAATTTTCTTTCATCTGCTTTCAGATTTGCCAGTTTCGTCTTGTCCACATTCAACTAACTTATTTTTTAATTTGCAAGTGGTCTCACATACTTTCCCTTATAACCCTGTTCATTTACCTTCTACTTAATTTCTTCCTTTTATTATTTGCTGTTTATCCATGACCCTAACTTAATTTTACATCAAACAACATAATGATCTGATGATATTCCCATCTCCAACCACCCCACTGATTTAACAACCATCACATTCCTCAACATCTTCACCCAACACAAAAGCAATCCTACTTTCAAACTTCGACCACTATCTCTACCCGTACACCAACGTCCGTAACTTGTGGACTAAATTGTGGGTTCAAAAAAAGAATTTACATATACGCATACTTCTCTCTTCAGAGAAATCAATCACCTTCCTATCATTCTCATTTTCTCCAGCAAATCCAAAGACACTCGTTGTATCAATCCTCTTTCGATCACCAATTCAAACATTCAAGTCGCCCGACACAATAATTCTAAAGCCCCCACTCACCCAGTCCAGAATTTCGTCCAGATTGTCCCAGAAAGTTTCACTCTCCTCAACATCGCCCTCAGATGGACTATGTGCTACAACCACAAAAACCTTTAGCTTCTCAAACTTAAATTTAACATTAAAGTTCTGATATTCACACACAAAATCCATCATAGTTCTATCCCTCAAGTCACTCATCAGAATCTGTAATCACGAGGGAACAGATTATAAGTTTAATTATAATTTCAACTTTCTCCTTCACTTGTCTATCCTTTCTACTGCTCTTAATCATATTGAAAATGTAGTGCTTGCTTGTGAAAGATTTTCAGGCAAACATCGATGAAAAATTTTCAAGATTTTAGAAGTTGTAACAAAACTTATGAATTATGTTGATGAAGAAATGAAATGACCGCTCATCAGAATCAATGTAAAAAAAAGAAAAAACAAAAGAAAAAAAAACAAAAAAACAAAACAAAGCAATTGATCTGCCTTTTCTTAATAAATTTTCAAGTCAGTTAGAAAGCAAGTTCGTGAGTCACAAATCCATATTTGCCAATCTTAGTAAAGTGATTTCCTCGATATTTATTAAAAATTTACCAATTTTGTAAATAAATTTGTTCTATCCAGTCACATTTTGATTTTTAAGGATTTCTTCGTCTGCCTCACTCAGAAATGTGCACACCAGAAAGAGATTTGTCTACTCTGAAAAAGCTCAGAACATATTTTCACAATTCTACAGGGGAGGCAAGACTAACAGAACTGGCATTAATTAACGAGCATTCATCATAGCTACACAATATAAATGGGGAGGTTATCAATTATTATGTTAAGAGAGCAGCAAGAAGAAGAATATTTTTATCGTCTTAACTACTTCACCATCTCCGTGATCAATAAAAGTCACCTTCAAGTCCATCGTCTTAACTACTTCACCATCTCCATGACCAATAAAAGTCACCTTCAAGTCCAGCTTATAAGCGAGTTGATTCCGATTTTGACAAAATTACCATGTAAACTCGATTCTCGGACGTAGGAATGGTGGTTTCAACCACAGAGAGAACATGTTTCTGTTTAAGGATAGATTCGAATCTTCGGATATAATCGAGGTTAAAGCGATAGTTGTAGGGTTGAGAGTGATCCCATCTTACGGAACAGACTGAATGAGCCCACGTTTCCCGCAGGGACGGAAGGTCGAAGTAGAAAGACAGAGACGAATAGTTTACCAAGGTTAGATGCAGGTTCGGAAAAACAAGTTTTATGAACCACTCACAGAAGGAATACCATCTGGACAGTAGTATGCCTTCTTAGCGTTAAGCTGAGAGAGAGAGAGAGAGAGAGAGAGAGAGAGAGAGAGAGAGAGAGAGAGAGAGAGAGAGAGAGAGTGCGCATACTCGCAGCGATGGAAATTACCTCCCATTTGGCTTTTTCTATGTAGGGTCTCCCATGACATTCCAGTGCCTAATGGTTCGCTTTTCTGTTCTGCGTTTATATCCACACTCATCGTCCGACAACATCTTACAGACACCACCTTTTATCCACACATCATATATGCATACTTATATCCACACCCCTCTTCTAGACAACATCTTACAGATATTCCTATCCCTTCTACCCCTATGTGGGGGGAGAATGAATTGCCCACATCGTATGTACTGCGTGTAGTAGAAGGTCACTATAGGGGCGGTGGTAGTTGTGTTGGCTGCCAACTACTACTTATCTTTTGCCAGGAATGCTAATGCATGCCTCGGAGAATTCGAAAACGTATGAATCGTATGGGTACATGGAATGTCAGAGGAATAAATGTTGATGAGAAGAGGAGTGACTGAAACAAAGACGAAAGGAAACGCTGAAAATGAGTGGAGTTGTGTGAAATGTGTATGTGCTGGGGTGGAAAGGAATGAGAGGGAGAGAAGGAGTTTTGTAATTCTGTCGTGACTTGTGGTAAAGAGCTATGGTAGATTTTGTGTGCGGAGTACTAGAACTCTAATGGTTGAATTTAAGTTTGAAAACGTCAAGGTATTTGTGACATCTGGTCCATCTCAGGGTAATGTTGAAGAGAGTGCGGTTTTCTGGAATAATCTGAACGATGTTTTGGATGGGGTAAGTAGGAACCTCAGATTGATTGTGTTGGATGAACTAAATGGTTGGATGATCAAAAAAGGGATGGTATAACAGGTGGCTTTGGGGTGTTGGGAGAAAATGAGAATGTTAGGAAGGTTATTGATTTCTATGATGAGAGAGGTATGTGTGTAAATAATACTTTCTTTAAGCACAAGAGCATTCATAATATACTAGAGTTGGGTGTAGGTAGAGAAGGTATCGAGATTGTATCAAAGTGAAAGTATGATTGATTTTGTGTGGTGAAGAAGGATATGTTAAAGTATGTGTTGGATGTTAATCAGTGAGAGGGGGTGGGAAAGGATTTTATTATCGGATTATGTTTTGTTTAAAATTATGTAGATGGAGTTAGTATGGGGTGGATGGTGTGGGTAGGTGGTAAGGTTAAAGAGGAATGTATTGCAGAAAGAGGGAGAAGTCAAGTGGACAAGGCAGTACGGATGAATATATAGAGCCCTCCTCAGTAAATCAGTTAAATGGGAACAAGTTGAAACTGAACATAATCTGGAAGCAAATGAAGAAGCGGTTGTTAGTCGTGGCAAAAGAAAGTGTGGATGTGCTAATAGGAAGCAAGAAGGTTAATAGTGAGTGGTGGAATGAAGAGGTGATGCAACGCGGTTTAAAAGGTAAAAAGAAAGGTTTTAATTATTATAAGCGAGGAAAAAAGGAATGCCTAAAAGATGCATACGTAAGGAGGAAAAAGAGGTAAATGAACAGTTTGGAAGGAGTAATGGGGACTTACAAGGGAATAGGAAGCTCTTCTGGAAGAAGGAGCGAAAGGTTAAGATGAGAATAAGGTGAATCTGCTTAAATAATGAATAGGGATGGTAATTTCGTAACTGATGAATAGTGAGGGGAGTGTGAAGGGAACATTTCGACAATAATTGCATAAATATGGCAGTAATCGAAGAGGTGATCGTGAATATGTGTGGGTTGATGGTGCAAGAACGGATAGGTATTTTGGGATGAGGTTATTAGTAAGGAGAGGTAATGGGTAGAGTGAAAAAGCTGAAGAATGATAAATCTGCAGGTATAGATAAAATTATTGGGGAAATGATCAAACGACTGTGCGAGATGGTGATTGGATTGGTGATTGGGATCTTGGACGTTTGTGTAAAAGCGTTTTATGGAGAGTATAGTTTCCGAGGGATTGGAGAGAGCAGTAATCGTGCCATTATATAAGGGTAATGGGAAATAAAGGTAACTGTAGAAATTAGAGGGAAATTAGTTTATTGAGTGTTATAGGGAAGAAATATGTTGACGAAGTATTACTATATATTTATGTTCTCTTCCTGCTCTTTACAAAAAAAAATGGTTTAACTGAAGAGAATTTTTTCTCAGAGCCTTTTGAATCTGTAGTCCACAATATCTGGATGAGGAAATTGCCACAATAAGAATTTATTTTATAAACTTGACTGAGCCACAAAGATTGATAAAGCTAACCGTTTTAGTGCGTAATAACGGTTTCTCTCTGAAGTATTAAAAAACATTTTATTTTTACAATCCCTGTTGAAATATGGAAAAAGAATTTTGTCCTGCCTCTGACAATCACCGGGTTTGAAATTGGGGGTGGACTGGAGGAGGGGCTACATCCCTCTTCCGCAAACACGAAATTTTTAGAATTATGTTCAACTAGGGTTGGCCGACGCACCGGGTGAGGTGCGGTGCGGTGCGGTGCGGTGCGGTGCGGTGCGTGGTGCGCTCATTTTGGTGCGGTGCCTTAAATTTTTTCAAAGCGACCTGGTGGTGCGGTGCGGAAGAAAAAATAAAAGTGCGGTGCAGTGCGGAGCACGAGAAAAATAATTGGGAGGTGCGGTGCGGTGCGGTGCGTGGTGCGGGCTCTGTGATCGCACCGCACGCCACAGCTTCCTGACAACATTTCTAAAAATAAAAAAAAATGATGAAGGAAAATTGAATATATATATATATATATATATATATATATATATATATATATATATATATATATTATTTATTATTATATAGTTTTATTTATATATATTATTATCTATTGTTTTAAATTATTACTAATAAAAGAAATATTAAACTACTATAATACAATTATAATATATATTATAGATATATGTATAAATATATTTATAATTATTATATATAAATATTATATATATATATATATATATATATATAGTATATATATATATATATATATATATATATATATATATATATGCCCCTTATGTAGGTGTTTTGGCTACAGATTCATCAGGGCGAATAAGAGTGGAAAGGAAGATTTACAAAGTTATTTTTAGTAGGCAAGAAATTAAACGATGTAGGAATCACTTACGTTTGGTAGCAAACCACGCTTAGCCGGTCTGATTATTCCTATTCTGAGATTTATCAAAAATTTAACGAGTGATAGGTAACAAATGTTTTCATTTCGATGTTCATTGTCCATCATTAATGGTACATAACAAATGTAAACCGACCATAAATTTAGAGGGAGAAGTGCCTCCAATATATCTCTCTCATAATTTTTATTCCTTGATGCCACTAGCTGAGGATATTGATACTCTCTTCAGAGTTATTAAGAGAGGAATGACAAACAAGATTTTGCTGACTATCATAATGATATCTTCAAATGGTTGGAGTACAATGATAAATTGGTTAGAATAGAATTGCCATGGGATGAGAAGACATTTTTTAATCATCAGGCGGCCGTACTGGTAGAGAGATTCATTAAGTTCTTGCACCCTTAACATAATTTCAGTAACGTCATGTATTACTGAAAGTTAGCAAGCTTTAATTCTGGCCTGTTTTTTTTAGTTCTTACTGAGCCCTGGTCGAATGATTAAGGTGTGCTTTAATTGAATTATATTTTGAATGAACTTCGCTGAATGTTGTTTGAGATGTCACAGCATTTCTATTGTTGATGACTGACGAAGTTTGTGTTATTCACTTAATAATGAAATACAGTTTTCTTCGTATTGGAACCAGCATCTCTCATGACACAGTGGACATCATCTGGGGATAGGTTCCATTTCGACAACATTCCATTATACATCACTGATATGTTCACCTGTATGACGTTCAGTGAGAGGTTCTGAGCACGACACAAAATTTGGCCAACGGCATGACTACTCAGAGAAACAAAGAAACTGCTGATTGAATCTGACCATTCGTCGGTGGAGAAAGCTAACTTGAATGATTATTTGATAGAGGTTATTAATTTTGACACTTTAGTTTTAATTCTATCATACTTTTTTTTAATATCTCTGTAGTATTTAATTTGAGTAGTGTGTTGTAAGACTGATACTTTCGCAAGCCGTACAAAACCAAGAATTTCAACTTAGCCGAAAGCAGTTCATCCATTATATAATTTCTGTAAATTTACTATATCCATCCTTTATGATTTTTCCTTTTCTCATTGTCCCATATATTTGTATTTTAATATTAGTTTCAAGAATAATCTGATTAGTGTTAAAGCTGGAATTGGGATCCTTTACTCTTTTTCCTTTCTAACCATTTTCCTTGTGTTTGCTGCTTAGATAGTTCTTAACCCAGATATCATTCTTCCGTTCCGAGAATAATTACGATTGCAAAGTGTATGGTTTGCGATGTCATGGAAAACAATATCGAAGTAATCCCAAACCACACTGGATAAGGATACCATTGAAAAATTGCTTCAACAATTGATTTCGAGCGAATATACTAACAAGTACGAGCCTATCAATATTGTTATAGTTAGACTTCGACTGTGACTCAAATCACTGTCACCGCGACCTTGAGATGGCTACTAGTCAGTTTCTCACAAAAGTTGTTAAATTTTCTAACAAGTTCCATCAGAACATTTTCTAATCGCATTCCGAGTTTCCGAGTGCGAATGCAAATAATTTATTTTAATATTTGTGAATGCGAAAGTCAATGCGAATATTTAAAAAAAAGAAAATATATATATATATATATATATATATATATATATATATATATATATATATATATATATATATAATATATATATATATTATATATTATATATATATATATATATAATATATATAATACAATATATTGTTCATTTTCTTTACACACTCACCCTCCAGGAACATCTTACTGAACCCACATTTTATCCACAATCTCATTTCACATACTTAACGTCCTGCAACGCGCCTCTTCCTAGATCTATAGATAACATTTACAGACATCCCTACTACTTATATCCCTCTGTTTGCGGGGGAGAAAGAATTGCCCACATGTATGTTCCTGCGTGTCGTAGAAGGCGACTAGGGACGGTGGTAGTTGGTTGGCTGCCCACTACTACTCTTGCTAAGAATGCTAATGCATGCCTTGGAGAAGGTCGAGATCGCGTAAACGGCCTTCTATCTTCGGCGAAAATGTATGAATCGTATGGTAACATGGAATGTCAGAGGAATAATGTTTGAGGAGAAAGAGGAGAGAGGTGATGGATGTAGTTAGAAAGGGCAATTTGATTTGCTCGCTGGGACTGAAACAAAGATTGAAAGGAACGGTGAAAAATGAGTGGTGTGGTGTAAATATGTTGTGTGCTGGGTGTGGACAAGGAATGAGACGGGGGAGAGGAGTTGCATTTGATGATGACTTGGTGTACAGAGCTATGGTGGACTTTGTGTTTGTGAGTCCTAGAATTCCTAATTAATTAAATTTTAAGTTTGAAAATGCTCAAGGTATGTTTGTTGTGGCGTACTGATCCATCTGAGGAAAATGTTGAAGAGAGTACGATTTTCTGGATAATCTGAATGGTGTTTTGGATTGGGTGAGTTAGGAGCTTTCAGGATTGATTGTGTTGGGGGGTGACCTAAATGGTTGATATGTGATGCCAGAAAACGAGATGGTATAACAGGTGGTTTTGGGTGTCCGGGAGAAGATGAGAATGGTAGGAAGGTGATTGATTTGTGAGGAGAGAGGTAATGTGTGTAAGTAATAACTTTCTTTAAACACAAGGTATCATAAGTATACTAGAGTTGTGTAGGTAGAGATGGTATGAAGTGAAGTATGATTGATTTTGTGTTTATGAAGAAGGAGATTGTTGAAGGTAATGTGGTTGGATGTTAAATCAGTGAGGGGATTACGAATGGGATTATCGATCATTATGTTGTTCTATATGTAAAATTAAGTTAAGGGGGGATTGGATGGAGAGGAAGTGATACGGAAGGAAGTTGGTAAGAATTAAGAGTGAGAGTTAAGTGACAAGGTTAATAGATAAGTATCTAGAGACTCGCAAAGTAAATCGTTGAATGTGAACAAGTTGAAACTAAACAAATCTGGGAGCAAATGAAGGAACAGTTGTTAGCAGTGCAAAGAAGTATGTGGATGTGCTAAAGTAGGAACTAAGAATGTTAACAGTGAGTGGTGGAATGAAGAGGTGATGCAGACCGTTAAAAGTAAAAAGAAGCGTGGTTGAAATGAACTAAAAGCCAATAATGAAGTTTCAAAAAGAAGATGTTTGGGAATTATTTTAAGGAGAAAAAAGAATACTAAAAGGTGCGTACGTAGGAAAAAAGAAGAGGTAAATGGAACAGTTTGGAAGAGGGATGAATGGGGACTTACAGGGAATGGAAGCTCTTCTGGAAGGAGCGCGAAAGGTTAGAAATGAGAATAAGGGGAACCTGGTTAGAATAATGAATAGGATGGTGCTTTTGTAATGATGAATGGATGTGAGGGGAGTGTGGAAGAACACTTCGGAAAATCTGTATAATATTAACAGTAATGAAGAGATGATAGTGAATGTGTGTGGGTTGATGGTGCAAGAAGGAATAGGCGTTTTGGAGATGAGGTCATTAGCAAGGAGGAGGTATGGGTAGAGGTGAGAAAGTTGAAGATGGTAATCTGCAGGTATAGATGAATTAATGGTAAATGATTAAGAACGGAAGCGAGATGGTGATTGATTGGATTTGGAAGTTGTGTAACAAAGGCGTAAATGGAGGGTATAGTTCCGAGCGATTGGAGGAGAGAGCAGTAAATAGTACCCTTATATAAGGGTAAGGGAGATAAGGGGAACTGTACGGAATTATAGGAAATTAGTTTTTATTGAATGCTGTAGGGAAGATATATGCGGTATTTTTAGGTCCGAAAGAGTGGCGTCGAGTGACTGAACGCTGTTTTGGTGAAGAACACAGCGTGCGTTTAGGGGTGGCTAGAGGATGTGTGGATCAAATATTTACATTGAAACAAATGACAGAGAAAATGAGGGAGAGAGAAGAAGAATAAATTGCCTTTAGGTTTTATGAATTTGCAACAGGCTATGAAAGGATTAATAGGGAATTTCTATGGCAGGTGTTAGTAATATATAGTGGTTGGTGGTAGGCCTCTGAATGGGAATCAAAAGTATGTATGATGATAGTTAAAGGTGTGTGTAAGAATAAATGGGTTGAAAGTGATTGGTTTAATATTAATGCGGAGTGAGGCGGGATGTGTTATGTCTCCTTGGTTATTCAATTTGTAATATGGAATGGGGTTATGAAAGAATTAAAGATGGGGGTGGCAGGAAATGTGTTAAAATGATGGAGAATGTAGGTGAAGTGAAGGGTGCCTTACCTATTATATGCGGATGATTTGGTTTTGTTTTTGTGAATCTGAAGAGAGAGTTTGAAGAGGATGGTAGAGAGATTTGGCAGGGTGTGTAAGAGGAGGGGTTTGAAAGTAAACGTAAATAAGAGTAAGGTTATGGTTTGTGAGTGAGGACAGTCCTCGGTATGAAGTTTATGTTAGATGGTGAGAAGCTGGAACAAGTGGTCTGAGTTTAAATATTTAGATTTTTGGATGAAAAGGAAACGATGATGCAGTGTAGTAGGAAAGTTTGAATGGCAGGAAGGTGGCTGTTGCAATTAAATCGTTTGTGGATGTAAAGGGACTAAGTTGAGTGCGCTAGGGGTCCTACTTGAGGGTATGTTGTTAACTGTGTTGATGTAGCAAGTGAGACTATGGTCTGGAATAAGAGGTATAGATTAAGTTCAATGTATTCAGATGGACATTTAGGGGCGTGTTAGGTGTGAAGAAATTGATAAAATGAGGAATGAACGTATTACGGAGTTGTGTGGTTGAAGAAAGGGGTTAATGAAAGAATAAATGAAAGTACCTTGAGATGGTTAGGTCATGTGGAAATGACGAATGATAGTCGGTTGGTTAAGGCGGATGTATAGTGTGAGTGTGTTAGGAATCGACCGGCTGGGAGCTCAAAGAAAAAAGTTGATTGAGTCAGTAAAGGAATGTTTGGAAGAGAGAGAAATGTGAGTTTGGCGAGGCGAGAAGAAAGGTTCCATAAATAGGAGTGAATGGTGGGGTTTTGTGAGGGGGTTGTGATTGTGGGGGCTCACCTGGGCCAGGGATGAACCCTACACTGACGATATGCCATAGTGAGGGTCCGTCGCGTCCCATGAAGCTCTAGGGTTGTGGATTTTTCTGACTGCGAGGAGTTCTCATTAATAGGTATAGAGAGGGCGGTAAGACTTTGGGCTTTCTTTCGACTTGTCATAATGTCTTCTACTACTTTTCTTTCTGATGCATGACACGCCTTACCCCCAGTCTTGGGGAAAAAAGAGGTATTATATATATACATATTATATATATATATATATATTATATCAATATATATATTATATATTATATATATATATATATATATATACTATATATATTATATATATAATATATATATATATATATTAATATTATTCTTTAACACCTTTTTCTCAAGAAAAAAATAGTCGCTGGAAATGTACAGTTACAGCAATTTTAGCTTTTCTTGTGATTTTCAAATTAAAGATTTCGTACGGTGTTATTTAAGTACTGCATGCAAAATATATTTTTAAAAGGTAGTTTAGAAAAATAGATTACGGAGTCATGTTTCATACTTTACCCAGTGGAGTCATGTAAGATTGTCCTGACTGTTAAGTTGAGGTCAGAGAGAGAATAGAGAAATATGAGACTGTGAAGGTGTGTCGCAAGTCGAAGATCTCAAGGGAGGAGGTATGTGATTGAAGAGTTCAGAAGAGCATATTCCGTTATAATAACGATGAAAAAAAGAGAGTGACGCAACAATTACGATCTGATAGACGAAAAGCCTGTGTCAGTGGTAAGTGAATCACTCCAAGATTGCGTGAGGCGCCTACTCTACACAGGGGCGAAAAGACACCATATAAAGATCAGAAAGGAGATGGTGTGAAGGAAATTCTGGATGACGCCTCAGAACACTCAACCTTTTAGAAGCTTGTTTAAAAAGAGAAGTAATATGAAACTTCCATTTAAGGTCATGAGAAAAATAAACACCAAGAATATTAAGGACAGACGAAGGTTTGAGTTACGTGATTTCAAAGAAGATATTATAGTTGTGTGAAAGGTTATGTGGAGTGGAAAGATGGAGGAGCTGAGCTTTTGAGTAATTGAAAACAACCTTGTTCTCAATGCCCCAAAGAAATTCGGGAAAGATCAGATGCTAGTTGATCCAAGGGTGCCCTTCTAGCGTGAGCTAATTGTTGCTGAAAAGGACGTCTATCAAAATGAGGGGAGTAATGAAGGGTGAAGTCGGCATAGGAGTGAATATGTGATGAAGCAATAGAGAGAGGTCTTTCATAAAAAGAAAAAAGAGTTAGGGATAAAACAGGACCATGAGGAAACACCACTATTTATAGATTTAAAGTATGAGCAGTGGCATTCACCAAAATACTGAATGAAAGAGACCAACAAAACAGAAAGACTAGCAGAAAGATCGCCAGTATGCGTTCTTACGAAAGCAAATAAGCCTGATAAAGAAAGATTAGAAAAATTGAGATGTGTTCAAATCCTCCTGCTACGATAGATTCGAAAACTATAGAAATAACAGAAGTTAGAGAGATTTGGCGATAGTTGGAGGGTTGAGATTGGTTCTTTTTTTGTACAGGAAGCACCTTTCCAGCAAAAAAAAAGGCCAGAGTAAAAGCAGAGACGGCAATATTTAACAAGGTAAAATGCAAGTTGAACGCACCAGTTTTGAAATATTGGAGGAATACCATCAACCGATGCTTTCTTGGTGTTAAGCTCTGAAAAAAGCCAGAAATAACAACATTTGAGAAAATTACAATTTAGCATAAATATGTTTGGCAGCGAGGGTGGCGAAGAAGAAAATAGCACTGGATCGTCTAGGGTGGAATTTAGAAGAAAGGTTTTGACCAAAAGGAGTTCAGCTTTGTGAAGGTTAACGGCAAGTTAATGTAGACGGAAAAATACTGAAAAGGCGCAAGAGGAAGCAAGTAAAGTTAAGAGTTAAATTTTTTTGAAAAATGTCCAGAAAGGACATGAGGAAGAGGAGCCAGTAAGAATTATTGTACTTTCTACTGAAAAAAGAATTTTTTAAGTGTTATGGAGAATAATTTTGCACGATTTTGGGATTAAAATATAAGTTGCAAAGATTTCTAGAATTTGAAGATGACAGTAATTCCTAAAGGGCAGCGTGCCTGCGGCTACTAGCATGAGAACAAACAGAGTTTAAACCAAGTTTATTCCGGTTTAGTTGAAGGTACAGATCATAGGGGTGCACGCCGCATGCAGAGAGAATTAGCTTCGTGCTTTGCACACTCGAGAGACCATTTTCACGAAGCATGTAGTCATTCCATGGGAAATCAAGGAAGTACAATCGCAAGTTCTACTAGTTAGCATGCATCGAAGTGCCAAAAACGTTTTCCTCGCCGTAGGCGTGGTTCTTTCCTGCTAAGACTTGAAATGATAAAAAAAGAAAGTGATCGGAGGAGCCCAGAGGATAAAAGAATTTAAAAGACTAAGTAAAATATTTTGTGCTAAGCAGAAGTCCAGAATGTCGCTTAATATCAAAAAGAATCAGAGATACGAGTAGGAAGTTGCACTAACTGCTCTAGGTAATTCTGGATAGAAAAGCCGTAGCAAGTTCATCAACGTTGTCCAGAAATTTGAGGAAAGCAATTGGCCCTGGTGACGTTTTGAACTAATCAAAGGTGATGATCTCCCGAGAAATGTAAGAAGAGAGAGATGTGTTTATCATTTATTATGACAGGATAGCTCGAGCCATAAGGTAGAAATATTCGGAAGACTCTCAAATCATAGACACGGAACAAACATCATTGCACACATTGGCACAACTGCCTTTGGCTGAAATTGAGGGAAGAAATAGTTGGAGTCAATAAACAAAGGCAGAACTTGAAAGTCAGAATGCTGAAAAAATTCTATTTCGGTTAAGATAAAAGTGAGGTTTTAGAGAGAGACGGTGATGTATCAACAAATGAAAATATTAGATTTAAAACCGAGAAGGTTGCAGAAATTTATGAAAAAAGGAGACCGTACATCAGAACAGACCGGCAATTCCGTGACGGCACCAACTCCACCACCGGAAGCCGTCAATGGCCTTTAATTGGGGATGATGGTAGGGGTTATTTTTGGAAGCTTCTCGGAGACTAATCTCGTGGCTGGCCCTTTTTTCTGTTTTTTATTTATTTTAAAAGATAATGTAATGAGTAATTGTATTTATGGTGTGTGAATAAAGGAGAGCTACTCCAGTGTAAGAAATGTGGATATGAGAAAGAAAGGGGAGAAACATTGGCACTGGAGTTCCATGGGATGTACTCTAAGACTCTATATGACCAATTGTGCGTAATCTCATCGCTTCAGGAGCACTACTTTTTTTTTTTTGATATATAATATATATATATATATATATATATATATATAATAATTATAATATATATTATATATATATATATATATATAATATATATATATATATATATATATTTATTATATATATTATATATATATAATCAATAACGAATTTCTCCTCTGGAGTATAAAAACATTTTATTTTTACCAATCCCTGTTGAAAATGTGAAAAAGATTTTGTCTTGCCTTCTGACATCACCGGGTTCAAATTACTGACTGACTGAAACTTGAACGAAATATTCCGGAAACTCTAATTTTAGATTATGCTTCAAACATAGCTTAATCTGTAACCGAAGAGTGCGATTGGTGCAAAAGACACATTTCATATAGAAACGTTGTTTTTTTATTATTATTATTTTTCCCTTTGTTGTTTTGTAAAATTTTTAAAACTTAATTATATATTGTTTGATTAGGCTTAGCAGTGCAGCTGAATTAAAAGCATTTAACAATTTGAATTTGGATTACCAGTCATTTACCATTGTCAAAGGAAATGAGTCAAAAAATTTTGTAATGTGCACCAGTCAAGTTAGCGTGCACATCCTGATCACGCTGTGTGCATGTTAAATTTATAAAAGTACGGTATGAAAGTACATAGTTACCAAAAAAATGGTTAAAAAAAAATAAAAATGAAAAAATTTCTGGCCCATTTAACTTATTGTTGGACTTAGCCATTGACTCTATTGAATTAGACTGAGGCTGAGTCTGAGACAGAATCTACTAAAACTGGCTGTCGAAGAGTCCTGGACTCTGACTCAGTACATCACAATCTATGGAAATACTTCATATAGATATGATGCTATTTTATTGCCCAAATGCTAACTAAATGAAATTACGTTTTGGAAATAATTAATAAAGATTTTTTTTTTTAAATTTAAATATATTAATTACAAGCAGGTATGGGGGACTAGTACATTTTGGCAGCTCCAGCTCTGGCACCATCATTTTAAAAATAACCAGTTCTGACCACAGATTCACTATTTTAAAATTGAATGACTCTGGCTCCATCATTTTAAAATTATATGGTTGCACAAAGCTCTGCCTTCAGACACATTTATTGTATTATAAAAAAAAAAAACAGCCAGCTGTGGCTTCTGCTCCCCCCAAAAATAATTCTGAGGTGACTCTGGCTGCACCCAAGAATTTCTTTTGATCCAACTCTATATGTATTTATCATATTCTGTAACAAATTATTGATTCCAAAATTAAATTTTAGAGAGTACAGTCAAACAAATCTTAGTTTAAATACATACTGGTACTGGTATTTATGAATTTTATTTATTTGCAATTCTAAAAAGTAGCCCTACTTTTTTTTTTTTAACGCCTTGCTACCCAGGGTTGCAAAAAAAACAGGTTTTTAATTCAAATTGCCAGCCACTCCGGGTTTTTATTAGAAAAAAAAACCCAGGTGTGTGTGTTTGACAAGGCAAAAAATGGGCGAGGCAAAATGACACAAAAAAGAGAGTTTTATAAAAGAAAATTATATAACAACATTTTAGTGAATTAGTAATATGTTCAGGCAAAATCGTTAATAATAGGTGTATCTATACTAATATTATTAGAGCAGTTCTAGTATAAATGAATACAATAATATACATGATATTTATACCTCTACTCCATTTATTATATAATGATGTACCCTTGAAATGTAAAATCATTAGTATAGAGTTATTCTATTATGTAGGTGAGTATCCCTACTTATAATAATACTCATGCAAAGATATATGCTCAAAGAATACACCCACGCCCCTCCGGGGTATAATAGTTAATATTACAGAATAATGAGTAATAATGAGTAATAATGAGACATTTGAATACTAGTATATATTATATATAGTTATAATATAATAGCCTAGGAAAATAGATATAAGATAGAGAGGGAGATGGAGACATCTTCGAGAGATGTGAAGGGTAGAATAGTAGCAGATATTGTAAGCAATTAGCATCTGATCTGGCTAGTAAAAGATACTATGAGAGAGATAATATGAATTGATATATATAGAGAAGATAAGATATATAGAGATATAGAGATAGCAGATAGAATATATGGTATAGGACTAGTGAAGATAGTAATATCTATGCCAAAAATAGTTGCGACTCATCAGTGTAAAAGTGAATTAACCTACCTGACTACTCCTGACTCTTCGTACAGGGGCACGACGGGCTAGTAACTGACGAGGAGAAAAAAAGAGGCGGAAGGAGGATCGGAATGGAGAGAAAAGACCATACAGAACGTAACCTCTAATTTACCTTCTCCTCACCATCCGGTGCAGTCTCTCGAACCACCCTGCCATATAAAGAGAGAGACAAACAGTCAGATGAGTATAAAGAGTCATACGCTACTTTCTCCAGAGTGCATAAATCACTACCCTAAAACTTATTCAAATGACCATAGCACACTCATATATACAATAGATAGAAGAACAATAGACACAGACCAGGTCAGAAGGTTGAAAGGTGACCGTAGCAGTCTTCGTCTGCGAGAGGTTGATTTAAGAGCTTACGCTTGCCAGACCTAAAAATACGATACAAATATGTTAAGATTGAGCGTTATTAATAAAACTAGTAGAAGTAATAAAATAATAATATATTTTTATTTGCAGAAGCCATGAATTTAATGTAAACTTTCTATTGCAGGAAAATTCTCAAATATTATTATACATTCCTGTAGCTGTTATATTTTTTAGTTTAACTAATGCATGGAATGCTTCTATAATTAAATATTTACCTATAATATAATATTAATATATATATATATATATATTTATATATATATTATAATTATTAATATTTAATTATATATTACTTAGAACTATATATATATATTACTCTATATATATATATAGCTTATATATATCATAATAATCTCAGTACTATTATTTATATACTCAATATACGATATATATATCTCTATGTTAATTAGATACGAGATACTACTATATTCAAACACTTTATATTATATTAATATAATTATAATTAAATATATATTATGTTACAGCAAATATATGTTACAAAATGTATGACATTTATATGTATCTATACCTCAACATCATTTAATAATATATTACTATATATATTGATATAACACCCTATATATATATAGATATATATATAATTAATATAAAGTATATATATTTATAATAATATATAGTGGGTTATATATTATTATTTCTCTGATAATTATCTGAGTAAGTATGATACCATAAATGTATAGGTGTATAATATAGTTAGTCATTATGTTACTAGGTCATATTTTGAGAGCTCGATGTGTGTCAAATAGAAATAAGTAGAATATATCTCTATTACTTGTTGATACTCAAGGCTCTCTGCCTGTTTTTATGTGATGAAATGCCGCAACAAACTTCACGTCGCTCATATATATACTGTGTGCTTATGACCCAGAGTCAAGATGTAAACTCACGAGAGAAAGGAGTTACTATGTGAATCTTGAAAGTCAGCTGACATTCCCTATTCTGGTTCTATATACAACCTTCAACGCATATATGAACTTCTTTTTGAACTGCATATTTGAGCTAGGTACTATTTCTACTCTAATATTGAGAGTTTAGAGATTAATACATTGTTTTTATAAATTAATGGTGTAATAAAATGAGTAGATACTACAAAACCAGGTAACTTTGAGTTATTACAAATGTAGTAATCTTCACAAAATGTGAAAATGATTCAAAATACATAATAATAAAAAGTAGACTTTAGATAGGCAGGGGCTGGCAGCCTAGGCTACTAAGCTAAGCTACATCCTAAGACTATAGGCTAAGTAATTAGATTATTAGACATGAAGGAAAGATAAATCGCTATTAAAATTTAAATGAATTGTAGATTTGTGGAACTTGTATATTTTAATTTTTTTAATCAAACAGGTATTATAATTTAATAATTATGATTCCATAATTGAATTATTGAATATATACAAATTAGAAATTTAGAATAATATACAGGTCTTAACTCTTATGTCAGTTATGTGTGTTGCTACTTGCTTATATAGTTAATGTGTCATTAATTAATTAAATTGATAATTAAGTTTAAAAGTTATGTTTTTTTTTTGTTTTTTTATCTTTGAAAGCCCATTTTTCAGTTTCACAATATTGCAATTACATTTTATTGTACTAATGATTAAGTTGCAAATACATTTTATTGTTGCTAATTATTTTTTCTTTCAAAGTATATAATAATATATATACCTAAATTCCTTTGTGTTCAAGACTTCAAGCGACTATTAAATAAACATTGATATATCATATATAATTTTGAAAACCCAACATTTCTTCCATAATACTGTAATATACAGTGTAAAATATATGTAATAATTCTGTTCTTTTATATCAGTTCTTAATAATTATATCAATCTACATTATAATTTTTTATAAAACCTGTCTATCATTTTGCCCAGGTTTTTTGTATAAAAAGCCCAGCCCGGGTGGGTAGGTGGGCAGCTCCCCGGGCAGTTGCCCAGTGCAACCCTGTTGCTACCACTCAATGGCAGGGCTCTTTTCAAGGAGTGGTCAAAAAACAAAAGGATAGTAAACCCACCCACTCCCTTGCCTAAAGCAATTTAATAAGGTGGTGTCTTGAAGAGAGGAAGATTGAATACAACAGGAAAAACAGATAAAGGCAAGAAGTTCCACAAAACAGAAAATGCAATATAACCTAACCTATTATCATTTATCAAATTTTAAAAAAAGCTTAGGAACTTAAAAGGATAGGGCATAGGTATTTGCAAAAAATATTACAGGGTACCTAGATAAATAAAAAACTGAAATGTGAACACATGAAATATTACACCTTCATGGATATGCAATACTTTTAGCAATATGTGAATCAACTTTCAAATTAGCAATGGGAATTATCATCAAAGTAAGCCTACTCAATAATACCAGTACTTTTTTTTTAGCAAATGAATTTAAAATTATTTAAAACTTAAGTACTTACAAAAATGCAAACTCCATGTGTAGTTGAAACAGAAATTTTGTTATCCTCTGACCAACTAATGGGAACTTTTGAAATTACTGATGATGGAATTGGAATACCCTGAATTGGCTGCTTTGATTCAAATTTTCCTAACTTTGTTGCCATAGTATTTTAAACCTTAAATTCTTTAAGTTAAAATGGTCTGAAATAAAAGTAAAAAAATACAGGATAGTTCTGACTAATGAAATGCTCTAATTTTAGCATCAAAAGTATGTATGAACATAGTGAAGTGAGTGTAAAAATAAATGGTGTTGAAAGTGATTGGTTTAATATTAATAGCGGAGAGAGACAGGGATGTGTTATGTCTCTTTGGTTATTCACTTTGTATATGGATGGGGTTATGAAAGAATTAAAGATAGGGGTGACAGGAGATGGTGTTAGAATGATGGAGAATGGAAGAGAGTGGAGGGTGCCCTAAGTATTATATGCGGATGATTTGGTTTTGTATGGTGAATCTGAAGAGAGATTGAGAGAATTGGTAGAGAGATTAGGCAGGATGTGTAAAAGGGGGGGGGAGTTTGAAAGTAAACATAGATAAGAGTAAGGTTATGGTTGTAAGTGAGGACAGTCCTTGGTGTGAAGCTATGTTAGACTGTAACAGCTGGAACTAAGGGGGTGTCTGAGTTTAAAATTAGGATACACTGTGTTGTGTGTAATAAATGTAGGGAACAAATGATGTAGTATAGTAGGAAAGTTGTGAATGGCAAGGAAGGTGGCTGGTGCAATTAAATCCTTGGTGGATGTAAAGGGACTGAGTTCTTGATGTATGACTAGGGTCTTACATGAGGGTATGTTGTTACCTGTGTTAATGTATAGTAGCAAGAATGGAATAAGAGGATAAAGAAAAGGGTAAATGAGAGAATAAATGAAAACAGGTTGAGATGGTTTGTCATCTGGAAAGGAGTGGGGTATTTTGGGGGGGGGGATAGTTCGGTTGGGTTAAGCAGATTGCGTTATAGTGGCGAGTTTCTTGGGATTGACGCTGGGATACTGAGGAAAAAGTTGGATGGTTAGTAGAGGAATGCCTAGGAGGGGAGAAATGTGAGTTTGGCAGAGGCGAGAAGAAAAGGTGCATAATAGGAGTGAATGGCGGATTGGTGGTTTGTGAGGGGGTATGGTAGTGGCCAACTTGGTTAATAATCTAGCTGAGGTGAATGAACCTAACCTAACTATTGCATTAAAACTATAAACTATTAATTTACAAAAATGATATAAAAAAATTCTTTGAAGTTTTTTTTCACGAATTATAGTCTATATATAATATATTATATATATATATATATTACTACTAGAATATATATATCTATAATATATATTAATATATACTATTATATATATATATATATATTATATATATATAATATTATATATTATATATATTTATACTTAGTATATATAATATATATATATTATATATATATTAGGATTGTATTTGAATATTGTCTACAAGCCCCTCCAAATTTTTACCCGATACGATAACTCTATTTTTTTTTTAGGTGCCGATACCGATACGATACTCCGATACTTTAATTATATAATAAATGGCGTAATAAGATTAGAACATTTGTGCACTGCTAGGCAACTCAACGATTGCATTCCCTGTACAAACAATACTTAGCATTTATACTTATTATATTTGGTTGTGCCCAGTATATTTTATTTTTATAAATTAAAATAGTTACCTTTTTCCTACCAAGAAGGCCAAATATAATATTAATTAACTTTTTTGTGTTTGTGTTTATTAAAAAATATTCCATTTCCATTTTCAAGTAAGTTATTACAGAAAGTTTAGCTACTAGCCTTTTATGTTTTTACATGATTTCAATTTACAAGAAATTCTTTAACTAGCTACAATATAAAGAATAAAAATAATGAAGAAGAGACCAATTAATCATCCGGAAAAGGTAAAAAAAAAAAAAACGCTATATCTCAAACCCCATGACATAATAAAAGTATCTCCTTAAGATGACATATTCAATACTCAAAATGCAAAAATTACAAATGTGTTGCAAATACATTAAGCTTCCACTAGTATTGGCGAGAGACTGTTTCCGTTCTTTGGCGGCTGAGTGTTTACATTCCTACCTAACCACTATAAATACGCTCTCTTCTCGACTGATGAAGGAGGTGCTTGATAATTATTTGCCTGAAGCACTGATAATAATGAAACCTTGCCCCATTTTCATGCCACCGCATGAAAGCATTCTCTTCTGTAGGCAGCATCTCATGTTTTCGTAGAGCATCATCTCCTCTTTCACAGACTGCAAATTTGAATTATCTTTGCTCCTTGCTGACTGGCTCTTCAGCTTTTACGATGAGGTTTCCTTGTGTGATTCCTTTGAAGGTTGAATGAGATGTCAGATGCAATTGGTCGGCCATGAACTTTCAAAAGGTCCTAAACATATCCAAATCTTCTCTTCAGTAGGATTTTATTTGCTGAAAAGCCACCATCGTCACTATCAGTGGAGTGCTGTTCTGTTGCCAGGAGTTGCAGATAAGGCGGCTTTCTCACTCTCTGTTCTCTTTTTTTTTTTTTTTTTTTTTTTTTTTTTTTTTTTTTTTTTTTTTTTTTTTTTTTTTCTTTCTGTCAAAGCGAGCAAGCTCCTCGGTGTATTGCTATTTAATGCAGTTCTATGAAGGGGGTTCACCGTCGGAGCGTGCCATCTTCTGGATGGTTTCAGCTAACTTTAAGGAATTCCGTATTAGAACCTTTTATTTATTTATTTGTTTTACGCGTGCTACCGCCGCTCACGGGCCGAACCCTATTCAAGGAGTGGGCGTTGACCCTCAAAAAAATCCATTCACGCCAAATTACTCCAGAGTGGAGCACAGACGCAGGCTCTTTTTTTAAATTAGTTGAAATTGAGAGGAAACACAGATGATGAAACAGAATTCCTACCAGAACAGAGGCGGCAGGAAAGAAAGAAGCACCGCAGCGAACAAAGTCTGGTTACTAACATCAACACAAAAATCACAACACAAAACCATGTGCCGACACAGCACCCCTTGTGCTACGATGGCGTCCTAAAGGTGGTGGTACGCGAGGGATAGTTCCCTCGAGCACTTGCCTGTACAGTACCTATAAAAAAGGAATTAATGGCACCAACACATCGCCCGCAAAATATATGAAGGGTCAATAACTAGAACGTACAGGGACAGTTTATAAGTCTTTTGGCCTTTGACTCGACCCTATCCAAAAGCCGGATGGAAACCAGAGCCCCGGCCCCCACATATATGAGAGCAATACTCCTTACAAAGGGCGGATGAGAACCTTCTATAGGTGGAGTAACTGAGAAAAGGAAAAAAAGAGTCTCGCACTCTAAACAGAACCTCCCCAGTTTCTTTGATGGGCCGCCATAATGAAAAAATTGAGTAAAATATGTTTTCAAAACATGTTTTTTATGTTTGATTGTTTTTTATGTTAAGGCAAGGATGTTTATGATTGTTCAAACAGGAAAGACGAGAGGAACCGTCGAAAGAGCATGGGAAAAGTTAAGTGTCTATAGAGGCAGAGATTTGTAGAAGTTTTTGAGGGTTTTAAAGAATTAAATTGCACAAGCTTCAGACGGACCCCACCCTGAAATTACTATCCAGAATCAGCGAGATGGAATCGGAAAGATTAGACCGAGAGGCAATTCTAGATAGTGAATCAAGAGGGGGCAGAATTTGATATGAGTTGAAGAATGTAAGGGTCGAGTCATCGGCATATAAGTGGATAGGGTTAGATGTGCAGGTGAGAAGATGCATTGATTGAAAAAAAAATGGGAATAAAGTAGGAGATAAAACAGAACCCTGAGGACACACCAACTATTAACAAAAGAGTAACAAGGCGTGTCCATAGGTAACTTCCAATATTTAATGGCTCGAAAGGAAATCAAAAGATAAGGCTCTAAAGAGAAAGAAAGAAACCCAATTGAAAAAGGTTTCGAAATATACCAAGTAAGTTTTTACAATAGCCCGGTAGAATCGCTTAAAGTTATGTTCAAGCGCAACCACGCCAAGTCTTTCCGTAGTTCCTAATGGCGGAAAAACCATAAATCTGTTAATAGGAAAGTATTCGCCAGGTAGATCTCGAGCACCGAAAGCCGTTACTGGTAATCAGGAAAGAAGGGAAGAGGATACTCCAAGATTGATCTAAGAAAGTGAGAGTTGAGAAGTGTTTCAAAGATTCTTAGAAAGAACAGAAGCTAAAGTATATCAGACGATGGTTTAGATTGAGATGGGGGAAGGCTCTAATTTTCCGGTATAGGTTGAGTGAATCCATATGCCGCTTCTAACACTTCAGGAGAGTGATAGAATTCAGACATAAGCAAATAGTGTTGAACGAGGGGTTGGGGTCAGCACGGAAGCCACACTCCTCAAAATTCGGAGAGGAATGCCATCCGCCATGTTGCTTATCTTCTTAACGTTCATAGATTTCAGGAGCTCATGCACCGATCAAATAAATACAAGGTAAAAGGCACTAGGACACTGATAGAGAGAGAAGGAGGGAAGAGGAATACCAGAATCGTTCAGTGGTTGAATTTAGAAGGAAATATTAGGTTGAGCCAAGATGTCAGATTGGCCCTTTTTCGAGTTGGAGAGTATTAACAACAGAATCATCAGATATGCGAATAGAGGAGACAAAGTTATGTAATACATTATGCTACTAGCGAAGTTGTTTAGAGATGTTTTTGGCAATAGAGGCCCAGTATTGAGATTTCTCAGGTAGGATGAAACCAAGACGGAGCTGCATTTTCGTTTGAATGGAAAGTCCCGACTTATTTGCTCGTCGAAGAGGTTATTCTCCGCATGCAATCGATGTTGCATAGCTGAAATGAAAATATGACAAGAGCGATAGAGAGAACGAAAAATTTTTCCGACAGCCCGATAAGCATTGCTCTAGCCCTGAATGGCCAAGGAACAAGCGCGATCGAACCGAACCATGATTTTTAGGAGAAAAAGATTCAGTCCAAAGAAGGAAATGAACCTGCTCATCCCATTAACAATTTATAGTTCCCACTTTATCCGGGGCAGAATCTGAAATCGTCTTAAGGAGTCCAAAGCCAGTCACTTCAAATTAAAGTTAGCGTAGATGGAGCAAGAGGCTCAATGCCCCCCCAATCGGGCCCGTAGTCAAATTGCCAGAAAAACAGCGTAGGGCAGGATGGAGATTTCGCAGAAAGTATTAAAAATTTAACGTGATTAAGGTTGTGGTCAGATTTACCGTTAGGAGCGAAGGTGGTGTATTTATAGAGAGAGGACTAGTGGTGAAACAATATATAGTGTGTTCAAGAATCTCTTGGGACGGATCCCGGAATGTGTGTAGTAGTAGGGATCCATTTCGCGCGTGTTGGTTCATTTTGACCACAGCAGTCCAGGAACCTACCTGAGGCTTTTTTGAGCCCAAATTTTTTACCTGCCTTGACCTTTTTGGGCTTGACCTTTTTGGGCTTGACCCTTTTTTGAGCCCAAAATTTTTTTGACTCTGACCTTGACCTTTTTTGGCCTTCTACCTTTGTTTGGGCTTGACTTTTTTTTCGACCTACCCGTTGGTCTCTCCCATGGGTCATTTTTGGACCACATATTTTATGGCCTTGTGGCAACCCTTAATATGTTTTGGAAACCCTTAAATTTATTTTTGAGCAACCCTAATTTTTTGCAACCCTAATTTTCGGCCAACCCTAGATTTTTGCAACCCTTCGAAGAAGGGTTGCGCCAAACGCTCTCTTAGCAACCGTATTGACGGTCAGTTGATGTAATCGAGTGGATACTTTTCTTCGATACGTTAGTTGGCCCCCCCCCATACATCTTCTCGGCCGCCCCCCCCTAATTTTTTTCGACCAAGGCGTTCAATTTTTGGGCCCACAGGTACATTTTTGATCTTTCATTAGGACATTTAGACATTTGGACATTTGGGTGTTTGACCATTTGATTATTTTCACAATTTGTCATTTAAACATTTCGTCAAATGGGCATTTAAATATTTCGACATATTGACATTAGCCTCCATATAGCCTACACCCAGCCTACACCTAGCCTTCACCTAGTCTACACCTACACCTAGATTCCACTCAGCCTTCACCTAGTCTACACCTACACCTAGCCTCCACCCAGGCTTCACCTAGCCTACACCTACAACCCTACACCTTAGCCTCCACCCAGCTTCACATAGCCTACACCTACACCACACCTACACCCCTACACCTTCACATAGCCTACACCTACACCTACACTCTAGACTGCCACCCAGCCTTCACATAGGCCTACAACCTGACACCCTAACACCTAGACTCACCCAGGACTTCACCTAAGCTGTTACACCATAATCCTAGCCTACACGTGTCCCCTCTACAACTTTGATGGCTCAATTTTTATGACTCGGCATATTGATGACTCATCTTTGATGACGTCATCTTTAGCGGTTCAATCATTTTTGATGGTGCCTATATTGATTGTGATACAGCTTTGGTGGTCTCCAAATCACCTTGTAAGGGTTATCTAGTGATGTTTCTATTCAGTGTTCTTATGAGTATTCTCTCGGAGTGCCTTGGCTGCAGTGCCGAGGAGAGTGCCAAGGAGTTGCCAACGAGGGCCAATGAGTTTGCCAAGGTGCGAGTGCCAATGAGTGCCAAGTGATTGCCACATAGTGCCAAGTGAGTAGTGCCACATAGTGGCCAACTCTAGCTGCCACTTTTTTTCAAGCCCTTTTCTAGCCTCCCCTGAGCCCGAATAAGCCCTAAATATGGGTGTCTACCCTATTGTAAATAAGTATGAGGATTCGCATTGGTGATATATTACAATCTGCTAGAATGCTGCCTACTATGAGTTTAGTATTTTTCTAACACTTATTATAGCACGACAGAATATATAACTAAAGAGCTACACATTTGAGACAGTGACCGCAAGCGTTTCAGAGTCCGCGTCCGCAGGTCAGCCCCTTCCGCGAAACCGCCGCCGACGTGCGCCCGCAGGCGCAGATATTTCGCGTAACCGGCCGCCGCGCGGCCGCGCCGGCAGCCCGCCACTATCCCTGACGTACCCCGCCGCACCGCCGTTGCGTCCGCCAGAGCCAAATTCCTGCCGGGGAAATGAAAAATATATTATACTATAAGTCGATTCATTTTTATTTCATACTGAAACATCTTCTAGATTTCTTTTCAAAATATAACTATGATTGGTCATTCATTTTATTTCATACTTAAACATTTTTTTATAAAAACATTTCTGGCGAGAACCTAAAACTGTAAATCATTACAGACATCTTTATATTTTACTTAACTACTTTACTTTAATAAATTTTTAAAAATTGATGTAAGAAGAAAAAGCCAAAGTGTCTGATATATAATCATTTTATTTTACTAACATTGTACGAAATGTTACTAAAAACATTAACATACATACCTTAAAGCCAGTAAATCAGTAAATCAATATGATAATTACCCAATGTTAGGTAAGGGTATTTAGTTATGCTTTTTTTACTGCTTTACTGCTGCTTAAACTCATGTTTTACTGCTATTAACTCATTTTTACTGCTGTTAACTCTATGTTTTACTGGCTTTAACTCACATATTTATAGGACACACCATACTTTAAAGCAGTAAATCAGAATCAATAGAGGTGTGACGCTAACACCAGGGGATTAGGTATTGGCTTTGTTTACTGCTTGACTTCTTTAACTCATTGTTTTTACTGCTTTAACTTGCTGCTTTACTGCTTTACTCGAATTCTGCTTTAGCTGCTTTTAATTTTCTGCTTTACTGCTGTAACTTTCTGCTTTACTGTTTTTTATTTTATTTTTATATTTATTAACATTAAGTTTTCTTTTATATTTTTATTTATATTTCTATTTTATTTTTGTCTTTAATTTCTTTTTTATTTTTATTCTTTTTATTCTTTTTATTTTATTCTATATTTACTTGTTATTATATTTTAGTTTGTTTTATATTAATTTTATTTTATTGCTTTTTATTCTTTTATATTTTATTTTTATTATTTTACTTTGATTATTATTTTATATGTTATTATTTTATTTATTAACTTTAGTGTTATTTACTTCATGCCTATTGTTTTTATTATTTGAAAACACACACACACCACCCGCACACACAACACACACCCAGCCACACACACACACAACACACAGCCACACACACACAACCTTACACTTAGACCAACACATCACTACTGGCTGAGTATCACACACATTCACTATTGGACACTATACATTACCATTAGACACTATACCATTGTACACGTTACAAGACACTATCATACACCACACACACACACACACACAAGATTACTTTACCGTTCGACACACAGATTTACTGTACACACGCAGAATTTTACTTAGCACTCACACAATTTACTTACACTCACACACAAGATTTACCTACTCACACAGATTTACTTACACTCACACAGATTGTACTTACACACAGCAAGTTTACTTACACACGACAGATTTACTTAAATGATAGGGATTCGGCTAAACTTGAAATCATACACAAACACCACACACACACACAGCACACACACCCACACACGACACACATACAACACACATACCACGCCCACTCACTTACCACACCCTACGACACACGCACACTCCTTACCACATATAACGTATAAATTTATTTAAACACCGCATTACCTGTAAGATGTGTCAGGTACGATTTATATAACTCATTCAATAATTAACTAAAATTATTTCAAAGTTTCGTAAAACTTCTATAATAGAGATCAATGCTAAATTTATCTTTGAACAATGATTTAATATTAACTATTAAAACTGTTTGTTTAAAACTTTTCGTATAACTAATCAAGTTTTAAAATAACTTTTTACTAAAAATTATGAAATTATATATATAAACATATATTTTACGTACCTTAAAGCAATAAATCAGAAAATCAGTAAGGCCAGCCCCCCCAGCACCCCTCTACACCACGCATGCCACGTTTTGTTCTATTGAGCTTTATGCTCTATTACAAAGCTGTCTATTCCTGGTGAGCGCGCGAGTGAGAGTTAGAGTATAATAATAACAAAATAAGTTCTTCCTTGCTAACATAACATGTATTTATTTATCTTGTTCACCTAATTTCTTATTTAAAAATTACAATGACTCACTTACATCATCATTATCGATGGATGTTAACTAAAAATATAATCAAAGTTTTTTTATAGATTTAGTTTGATTTTTATTTTTATTGATTATATTATTATTATTGAATTTATTATTATTATTATTATTATTATTATTATCTATGTACATTGACAATCCAACACGAGAAAAACACAACAACCCGCACTCATTACAGATACGAAAAACTGACCTCTCTCTCTAAAATGGATTGAAAATAAACTACTTTAGCCATAAATTTGGGATAAACCTTTTTTGTACCCCTAGGCGATTAGGCCTAATTCCAGTCAAATATAGTATTTCAAAGTGACCTTGGATTCTGGTAAAAATGTGGTGCAGCATAACGGTTACGTTTAGGCACTAAATGTTTGGCCTAAATTAGGATTAAGCCTGTGTTTGTATCACCAGGCCGGATTTTAAGCCTAATTACCAGGTCAAAAGGTTTAATTCCTAGGTATAGACAAGATCCAGAAATCCAATGTTATTATTTTATAATATATTCAAAAATAAATGAAACTTGCTGGATCGGTAAGATCCTTCTTGATCAGGTAAGAAGGAAATGTTTTACCTTTCTTGTGACGTGTGACGGAGATCCTTATCTCTATATCGACCTCGTATGTGATTGTTCTGAGAATTGATGTTACGCTTTTGGTTTTACAGGTATGGGAATAAAAACATGTTTTGTTCATTATTTACCTGAGCCCTTACCTCTGATTTGGAGTGAAACTTTGATATTTTGAGCAGGCGGATGTTTTATTCTGACCCGAAACCTCATCTTAAAATCATAACTCGTTTGGGCTGCTTTATAGCGGCTGCACAATTCTCCTGATTGTAATTACAAGTGGTTCTATTTTCACTAAGTGTGTTATATCATTAGATCACCCTTTAACAGGATACCTCAATACAAAGACATTGTGCCAATGGTAGAATCAAGATCCCCGGAGTAGGGTTCTCCATTCTTATATAAAAGAAAGCCCGCCATGATTGTTGAATTTTTCAAGTGTGCACCCAATGTCACCACTGTTATATAACCAAGCGTATTTTCTCCGTGAGTCCAGAGAATTCACTTTGTATAATGTAATCAACTTGAAGAGTGGCTACAGAATACTTAAACCAAACCTCAGCTGAAACTGGACCGAACTGTTATAGCCCTGCCTGCGGAAAGAAGAAACAGCGTATAAGCAAATCTCTCTCTCTCTCGTCTCTCCTGGAAACATCAAAACATAATCAGCTTGGAAGTTAAATTAGGGAGAAGGAAATTAATGAAACATACGTATTATGAAGCCTCCATCATTTGGATTTACATTTTCAGGACCTAATGCAGAGCTGGAAAATTCATAGTAGAGGTCCGTAGCGAATGTTGCAATACAATATAGAAGATGACATATGTCGTTATCTTACATTACTTTAACCGCCTAATTGCATTCACATGTATATACCCAAGTACACTACTACCGCTGCTTTAAGAAAACACTGATCAGCAATGTCTCACTCCCACTACCGCGCATCATCCTCAGATCGCTTCCCAAGTTCTATAGACGTACAGACAATTCATTTCTCTACTTAGAAAACAATGGCAAGAAGATTTAATAGAAAGTTTGTCAAAGATAATATTACTCTATGATATCTTGAGCGGAACTTTTTTTACGTTATGTTGTAACCTGAAGGTATAACTGAGACACGAAGGGGGGGGGGGGCTGGGTGGGATCTTGTATATCATCTCCTGACTAATGATATAAATTGATTGGGAAATATATATGCAATTATATTTCAAAGAATTTAATATTAAAACTCGATTAAAAACATCATGTGTAAAATGTATGTAGATAGTATTTATATTTAATGTTAACCTGTAATATATTACACCCATCTGTAATATTTATTAACACGCTTGTATATATTTAATGTTCCGTTAAAGCTTATAATTTTATAATAATATATATTAGTCTACTGCTATATAAAGTCTATATCAGTTCTGTGGTCGATATATACCGTTACTACTGGCTATTTAATCCGTAACTATACTCAATTATATATACCTATACTAGTTGAGTATATGATATATAAATCATTGTAAGTTAATAATTTTATTAAATTTCTAATTATATTTTAGTATAAAGTTTTTATTTATCCCTATAATTTTATTCTTACAATAAATATTTACATGTATGTTAAGAGTTTAAATAAACGAAACTTTGGGCTCAGGATATGAAAAAAACAAACATGTTTTTTTATCGAAAAAATAATTCTCGACCATCACATACGAGGTCATTTATTATAGAGATAAGGATTAACCTCGTCCACTTCACAAGAAAAGTGTAATAGTAACATTTCCCTTGCTTACCTGCATCAAGGATCTGTACGCCGATCCAGCATGCTTTCAGTTTGATAATATATCTATTAAAATCTATCACAGCATCATTTTGATTCTCATATTCTTGTCTATTACTGGAATTACCTTTGACCTCCCGGGGGCTATGTAAAGGCGTCTAAATCGCCTGCTGAGATAACAAAAAACGGCTTATCTCTCGCTAAATTCTAGTAATGGTGCAAACAACACACCCTTCTTCAGGCCTTAACGTAGTTTATCTTGGCACCACAATTTATTTACAGAATAGAAGGTCAGAAGAACTTTGAAATATATCTTGTTGACCCTGGATTAGGCGCTCGATAAATCGCGTGGTGGTGGACAATGTTAAAAAAACAAAAAAAATACAACCACCTATCAAAATGACCACGAGAGAACTAGCACAAATACACATGTGCTAACTGCAGTCAGGGTTGCCAACCTTACTTTACAAAAATTCCCAGTGTAGTCAGCTTATGCAACCCTATCTTCCAAAAATTGATAAAAATGCTCTTACATCTACATAAAAAGCTTGTATCTTAATTTAAAACTAGAACTAATTGAGGATTTAAAAAAATATAAGAAGAGTTAGGTATCCTCAATATACTTTTTATTTGCTCTAAGAGGACGTAGATATAAATTTTGTTACACTCTCGATTTTACAGAGAGATTGTGATGACGCGTCTTAGTTATCTGATATCGTGATAACGACATTTATGCGTTTTTGGTAGACTCTCTTGTAATTTTTTCATAGTTTCAATAAAATGTGGTTTTTCTCGTGTTTGGCGCATTGTTCCCTGTACATAGATAATTGGCATTATAATTTTTTAGAAATTTTCAAATAACATTGATAGAAATGATACATATATATAATAAAATCAAATATTATTTTAATAAAATGATGAAGTAATAAAAAAATAACCTAACTTTGTTCTTTCCAATAATTATAAGTAAGAAACTGATTTAACACAGTTATTTATTTTTATCATAATATAACTTATCAAGTCATGAGTTTAACAAGTGGTTTTCCTTTGTAGCCTCATCGTTAATGTTAAAATTATTTTGGAAGTGGTTTATTGCATCTAATAATATTTAAACTCGTTATACTTGAAATCAGAGTTTTAAGTTTTTAACGATCAATTTTCTACACTTTACTGTCACGGAACCCAACGGTGATCAAACACGCCATGTTTGTTACTTACGCACTCCTACGACTGAGAGAGTAAAGTATCTTATTGACTCAATGTGTGTAAAATCTCTCGTTGCGGATGATGTAGCTTTGTTACACACATGGGTCGATTAATAGGTATTAGTATATGATAAATACGATAATGTGGGGTAAGATACATAGATATTATTATACACAATAAAGTACTATGCATATCTGAGTGGCTATCTCAGTTCGTGTTGGTAGCAGGCGAGTTGCCTAGGGTAGTTCTCTATTCATTTTAGATTTTTCTGATTTATTAGTCGTTATAATGATCGTTTAATATGATTCAAGGTTTTTAAAAATATAAATAGGGAACGGCGGGAAGTGTTAAGTTTAATAAATATTTATAAATTGTATAATTAGGTACCATTTACAGTGTATAAATAATATTTATATATAACAATATATATATATTTTTAATAAATAATATACATTTGTGTTCATGAATGATATATAATTAGTGACTATGTCTCCTCTCTATTCAGTGAGATGAGTGTTGAATGTGAGAATGTAACTTTCATCTTAATTACACAAATTTTCAGTATTATCTCGATTTTATAATATTATTAATGTTGTTATAAGTTAATTAATTAATATTAATTTGCAATTTATTGATTATTTTATAATTATTTATGTATGTAAGTATTTAAGATTTTTTTAAATAATTATAACTGTTATCTTATATTTATATGTGTATAGTAGTAGTATGTTACTGTCGATATGTGATTTTTGGGAGTTATGTGTAAATGAATTAGAGTGTTATGCGTATGTGTTAATGTTTGTGTGTGTATGTTTGTTAGTTGTGTGTGTGTGTGTATGATAAGTAATAATTACTGTGTGTAGACAGTACATAAATCTGTGTGATTAAAGTAAATCTTGTGTGTGTATAAAGTAATAATTCTGTGTATATATGTTAAGTTTAAATCTATTTACGTATAGGTATCACACAAACCTGAGAAACACATATTACCTAACTACCTCAGAAAATACTATCACTATATATTAATAAAAATATGATTATACTTAGTATATAAATAATAACGGTAAAATTGATTTTACACCTCACTAATACTTTGATAGATAATTGTTATATATTATAAGATTAATATATATATAATTATATATGATATATATAATA
The DNA here is from genome assembly GCA_015478945.1 of Trachelipus rathkii. Classification (NCBI taxonomy): domain Eukaryota; kingdom Metazoa; phylum Arthropoda; class Malacostraca; order Isopoda; family Trachelipodidae; genus Trachelipus; species Trachelipus rathkii. The sequence goes on from JABUQX010008342.1 coordinate 34,492, forward strand.
TATATAATATATTATATATATATATTATGTTGTGAAGATGTTTATATATATGTAATAGATAATAATATAGCTGTGAGTGAGTGAGTGAGTATATGTAAGTCTCTCTCTCC
>JABUQX010008343.1:0-22511 GCA_015478945.1 Trachelipus rathkii
ATATATATTTATATATATATATATATATATATTATATATATATATATATATATATATATTATTATATATATAATATTATATTATAATAAAGTTTTTATGTTTTTAAAAACTAACGAACACCCTAGGTAGACCGCATAGATACCAGTTGTCGGGTCTCTCGGCTCTAGGTGACGACGGGGGGACTTCGTCCCCCCTCTGTCCCCATCGGCCCCCTAATGGAATACTTCAATTTTTAAGGGGCTTCGAGCCATGGGGGACAGAGAGGGGACCGAAAGTCGCCCCGTCGTCCAATAGAGGGGAGAGACCCCGACATCTGAATATCTATGCGGTCTACTCTAGGGTGTTCGTTAGTTTTAAATCATAAAAACGACTTATATCTATAGTATACTATATAATATATTATATATTTATATATATATATATATATATATATATATATTATATAATATTATATATATATATATATATATATATATTATATATATATATAATATATAGAACAAAAAAAAAAAAAGACCCCCTTTATATCTCAAAAATAAGATAGGTCAGAAAACTAATAAGCATAATGTGGAATCCAGCGTATGAAATTTGTATGGAAAATGATCTTTTTTTATTATATCTCCAAAACTACGATAGGTACAAAAAAATAATAACATATATGAAATCATCAAATAATGAAAATTATATGAAAATTTTATTTTTTTATCACTAATAACTATTTGAAAAGTATGAATTGTTTTTGTTTTTTTTTAGGGGGCTCGAGCCGACGGTGGGACAGAGGGGGGACGTCCCCCAGGAGGCCGAGAGACCCCTGTGGTAATCTGATCCGCTGATCCGTAGGTAAGTATGTTTAAAGTATAAGTCCATGATGAAAGATAGTAAGTCAGGTCACCTTGAATTCGAAGGTATGTGAAGAGGGTCTATTTTTTTTATGTTTGTATCATATTACTTTATTGCTTCATTGCTTATATTATTATATATTATTATATCATTTGATTTTATATGCTGAGGAATGAGGGATTGTGAGATGAGTGATCGAGGGAGTGTATGGTGTGTGAATCAGAGTGGGGGGGGGGGGGGACGAGCTCAACTGATAAGATCACTGATCACTATAATTTCTTTATTTTTCTTCGGTTTTTGATTTACCTTGTTTATGTCTATTTCTCTCGCGGCGCGGAGCTCCAAATTTCCCACTAGGATGCAATGAGAGTGTGTTGGGTGTTGGTGTTTTGTTTTTTTTGACTTGTTGACTTCTTGTTTTTTTTCTTTCCTTAGGATATACCCGAGTGCGGACGCCGCACAGTGGTTTCTACTAGAGGGTATTTTTTGGTTTAAAATAATTTTCATTTTTTTTATTGACTGATGATCGTATAAATTGGAAGAAAGACGCTCTTACGTTTGACGAGAGAAAGGTAATATATACTATTTTTTATATTGTTATAATTTATTTTTTTTTAGCTTATTCCTTTATTACTGATTATTATTATGAATTTTTATTATTATTGAATAACGTGTGTGAAGCGAATGATTTCAGTAAATATTTATAGGTTTCTTTGTTCCATTTTTTTTAGCTTTTTGTTCCTCATTCAAAGGGTCCGTGGGTTGAAGACGAGGTCAGTGGAGTGAAGTCAGTCGAGTGAATTGACAGAGAATAAACCTTTCACCTGTCAGGAATGAGGTATGATTTATTATTATTTATTATATTATTAGTATATTATTTTATGGTTATTATCAAGCATATTATTATTAACTTATGCTTCTTTGTTTTTTATGGCATGGCTATTATTTTATTAAATTATTATCATTATTATCTTTATTTATGTTTTATTATTATTATTTTTATCGTTGTTATTATCATTGGGATTGCTTATGTTTTTTATGCTTATGATTTTGTATGCTAATGGCGGAGGTATGATTGTTGTTTTTGTTGAACAGTTTTGTTGTCTAACGGAGGGTCGTTGGAATTGAAGAGGGAAAAGGGTTGCGAGCAATACCCTTTAACACGAAAAAGATGGATATTATGCAGGTAATATTAATTTATATGCGTTTATTGTTTTTCATTTTTTATTTTTAGTTATTGTTTTCATGGTTTTATATTTTGGTTACATAATTTAGGCAATATTAATTTGAATATAGTGGAGGTATTATTCAATTCAATTTAATTAATTAAGAATGTAATTTAAAATATAATTTGAATATTGAATAATTTAATTAAGAAGAATGTAATTTGAAATTAAAGAATGTAATTTAAGATTTATTGAAATTTTATCTCTATATTTATATTTTTTATATTTATTTATTTTGGTTTTCATAATAATATTTAGAAGGTTTATTTTCCTTCTCCAGCTTTTTCTTTGTATTTTGGCTTTTGTTTGGCTGTTATTGGAATGAACCTCTGGATCAACGGCTGATCTACGCACTCCGCAGGAGACATTGTAAATATTGTAAAAATTTATGTAGAGAAAAGACTACTTAATAGAACAGTTGAATGGAGAAAAGACTTTAACAGAAATAAACTGAAACCCCGTGAAAGAGACAAGAAAAATTTAAAAATAGATATTAGAAAAATGACTGAAAATAGAGAATGATTCAATAGAAAAGAAAAGGATTTTACTTGAAAAAGAAACTATTATAAAATTAGAAAAAAAAGACTATAAAAGAAAATTGAAAACCAATAATTTGCAGATTTTGCAACTAGCTGTATATTTGTAGCATTAAGGACATATATTTTATTTATTTAAGAACATATATTTTAGGATTAAGGTTAACATTTTTTTGATTAAGGTTAAAACATTTTTTTTAGGATTAAGGCTTTTAATTAAGTATCGGTATCGGACGGTATCGGTGTCGGATTGTATCGATATCGGTATTTGATTATAATAATATCGGTATCGGCCTATAGTAATATTGGGTGTTGTGGTAAGAAAAGAATTTGTTGTTTGATTTTTTTTTAATAAATTCTTATTGGTTTTGGTTGTTTGGTTTTTCTTTTTTTTTCTTCATGTGTTTTATTCTTCTGTTAAGAGGACTCACGACAAATAAAGAAGTAGTGGACGAGATCGAACCCACCTACACCCCGACTCTTTGCATCTTTGCGGTTTACCCGGGGGTATTCTTTTAATTAAAAAAAAAAAATATTTAAACCACCAATTTTATTTCTCCTATTTATTATTTCAATTTCACAAACTTCGCGACAAAACTGTCATACGCTGATTCCAAATATGTTATTAGTATATAAGAAAAAATTTCTTTTTTTTTCATACAAATTTAATACCCCTGATTCCATATTTGTTATTCTTTTTGTTGTACCAAGCGTAGTTTTGGAGAAAAAAAAAATTACATTTTCCATACAAATTTTATACGCTGATTCCATATATGTTATTAGTTTTCTTGTACCTATCTTAGTTTTCGAGATATCATGCGAGTACTTTACTTAGTTTCACCATATATATATATTATATATATATAATATATAGTTATATATATATTATATTATATTATTATATATATATAATATATATATATATATATATATATATATAGATATATATATAATATAGATATAAAAGAGAGACGAGAGAGAGAGAGAGAAGAGAGAGAAGAGAGAGAGAGAGAGAGAGAGAGAAGAGAGAGAGAAGAGAGAGAGAGAGAAGAAGAGAAAGTGACTCAATCAGTTCACGACTCCGCCGCGAGTCGACGAAACGCTGCTGAGTCAACATACTCCACAAAATATTCTATTGTTACATCTTATATTGACCTATATATATACTATATTATATATAGTATAATATATTATATATATATATATTATATATTATATATATATATATTATATATAATATATATATATAGACGTCGAAGTAATAAGTCGGTATATTCAAAAATCTACGAAAAATTAAACATTATCCATGAGCATGGCGGAGGTCCGTCATCTATTGATGCGGAGTGAATGACCAGATGAGATAAAAAAATAAATCAATCCTTTTTCAAATTTCATTATGTTTAAGTGTTTTTCAATTTTAATATATGTTATAATAAGTATCTAATATATATATAATATAATATATACAAATGAAATTACTATGTATGTAGATAGAAATAATATAGCATATGTATAAATAAATTCCAATAGGCCTATAATATAAATTATATAATATAAATATTATATTATATGCGCTTGAAAAGCGGATCAATTAAAATGAAAATATTTAATATAACATGCCAGGTAATCTCTAAATTTGTCGGATCAGATTGCGAGCATAATCAAGTATTATCATATATATGTCATCATTTTCAGCCACACAATTGCAGCAAGAAAATGTTTAATGATATACATACAAAACTCATCTCTTAAGTTTGTCGCTTGAAGCCCTATTTGAGCGATTTTTTCTCGTATTAACAGCATTTCGGACTTTTAAAATTTAGTCAATCATACTAATGCTATTAACATTAATAAAGAAATTCTAAATATCCAAAACATTATTGGTACTGAATTAAGCCTCAATATATATATTAAATTTATTTCATATTTTAGGTTCTTGAAAAGTTTCACATAATCGTTAGTCTATTGGTAATGTTTATTTAATTGTTCTTAAAGATGATATAATCTATAATGCAAATAAAAAAAATGTCAAATGTTTAAGTGTTTTTAAAGATGATAAATAATAAAGCGTGATCTCTAATACTTCATAGAGACACTAATATTGTATTACTTTGATATATTTAATTATTAATTATTATTTAGATCATATTCTTATTTTATTATTATTATTATTTTATTATTATTATTAATATTATTAAATAATTATTACTATTATTTATTATTGAATTTTAATATGAATTTGATTATTTTTCCATGTTTTTTTTATAAAATCTTTAAATTTTCATTATTAATTATTTCTAATTTTTTAAAGATATTCTTTAAAAAACCTACTTCGGCCACTTAAATATATAATAAAAATCACATATATCTATAATATAATACATATTATATATAAATATAATAATATATATATATATATATATATTTTATAAATATATAATATATAATTATTACTATATATTAATATAACAGAGGTGGACACTTCCGCTCTTTAGTGCGCTAGTCCGCTAGTCCGCTCCGAAGCGGAATACAGATAGGTGCGGACTGCGAGGTAGCGGAAGAGTCAGGAAATTAGCGACTGCAGTGCAGGATCAAAAATAGTTTCAGCTCTTTTGTTCGCACCTTATTTGAAAAAATGAAAGTATTGATTTACTTATTAAGAATTTTCTTATTGGTTATAATAGGAAATATAATTTTTTTTAGTTCTATAACTTAATAATACTTTTGTCTAAGACTTATGTTTTTAATAATTATACTTCCAAAACCAATCTCAACATCATAAAGTTCATTATATAATAAATAACATTTAAATTTGGATTTATAGACTGATATAGCTATTCCCCGACTATCTAGAACTTTTAATTAATAATAATTAATTACTATAATAACTACGCAATATCTAAATCAATTCTGGAAACCCAAATATATATACTATTATATATATATATATTATATATATTATTTATATATAGTATTATATATAATATATAATATATATTATATAATATATATATAATATATTATTGATATATTACGAATTGATTATATTATAATATATAATAATATTATTATAAAAATATATAATATATATGATATTCTAATATTATATATATATATATAATATAATATATATATTATATATTATATATATATTTAATATTACATATATTATATATATATATTAATATATATATATATATATATAAATTATTAATTATTATATATATATATAGCTACGAGATGATAGTAAATTAGCATCATACTCTGCAGGCGTCGAGGCTTTCATTGATTCTACTAAAGTCTTGGACGAATAGACCTTCTTGGTGGACAGGGTTTCAAAATATTTCAGAAGGGAGGGAGAATGATTTAGGTTAGGACCTTAAATTAGCAAGTGGACTGCTGAAGTGAAAACTAAACACCGCACTCCTCACTCACCTAAGGACATCTTTCCCTTCAGCATAGCAGAATTTGATTGAACTTGTACAAAAATATATACACCATCTCTAGTCTGCGGCTACTAGAGCGACATATTTAGTATTGTGAATATTTGAGGCAAAAGAGGTAAGCCTTTAATGCTTTAACAATTTTGGACACCTAATTCTTTTTGAAAAGAAAATGGATCTCTTCATTTTGTAGAAGACCTTGAGGGAGCGAAGTGGAAAAATCTTGAGATTTTGTGAAATAATCATTAAATTTTTCATATAATTTATAAATAATTTTTTTTAAGGATATAAAACTATTTAAGTAATTATATATTAAAATCTTTTGTGAAGTCTCACATTATTAGCAGGAGACGTGCGGACGTGGGGACGTGCGGACTTGCGATAAGCGGAGGTTTAATGGTCTGAATAGGTGCGGGAAGGAGCGCTAGCGGACTACGTTATCTCGAGGTGCGGAGGTGGCTAGCGGACTACCCCTAAATGAGCGGGTGCCCACCTCTGGTAGTATATAATATAGATATATATAATATATTATATATTATATATATATATATATTTATAGATATATTAAATATATATTATAACATATATATTATATATAATATATAATATACTATATATATGAAGCTTTTGATAAGGTTCAATAAGGCTGATGAAGAAGTATTGCAATGGTATAGGTGGAGTGGTTACATGGTTGGATTAAAGGTGGTGTGGAATGAGAAACCGTGTGACAACTAATGGCAAATAAGTCATCAAGGAATACGTGAAGAGTGGTGTCCACAGGGTTCAGTCTGGGGCACTATTGTTCCTCATATATTAAATGATCTGGAAGGACTTAAATGCAAGGTTTCTAAGTTGCAGAATGATACCGAAGTGCCACCTACAGTTAGCAAATAGTTGAAGGATGTAATTAAAAATCAAAATGATCTTGATAAACTTTTGGGTGGCAGATAAGTGGCATATGACTTTAAAGTAAAAAGTGCTAAGTTCTTCATCCTAGGTTTTCTAAAATAAAAGTTTTTACTCATATGAATGGGGATTGGCTTGGGTCTGTGAACCAAGAAAAAGATTAGGTGTGATAAGAAGTAATATGAAAGTAGCTAATCGGTGTTAGGAGCAAGGAATAAAGCTAATAGATGCTAGGTAATAATAAATCGCATGTTGTTTACAAGAGCAAGAAGTAATAAGTAATGGTATAATAGTAGGTTATGCCAATACAATACTTATTGTGCACAATTTGGGACCCTTATTAAAGGAAGCTTAGATTTGCAAGAGAAGTGCAACGTTTAGAGCAACAAGGATGGATTTCTGGGTTGAGGGTAGAGCTATGCAGGAGAGAGTGAAGGAGTAGGAAATATTTTCTGTGAAAAGGCGATTTCTCAGAGGGAGACATGGATAACAATCTAAAAATTTTAAAGCTATTGGTAAACGGCGGAAACAATATAAATTCTCATAGATAGAGCCGGACAGGAAGAAAAGTGCATAACAGAATTAGTATGTAGATGTGTTAGCAGGGCAGTTTGTCTATTTGCGCCTTATATAAGAAAGCATTCTTTCAGCAAAGGGTTGTTAAATTTTGGAATGGTTTGCCACAGGAGTTGATAATATATATATATATATATATAATTATATACAAATTTACTTCTTTCTTATCGTCATATATAATTATTTCCTATATATATATATATATATATATATATATATATATAGTATTAAAGAATTAATAGGGACGGGAACTGAAGCGATGACTGCTGGAAAATGCCACGACTCGCCACTGTCAGTGAGATTATCCAACTTTAACTATAGTTACTAAAAATATCAAATTATTTTTCCGATAAGCCATGGCTAAAGATTTTACTTTAGGTTAGGTAACTTTTACCACTCTGGTGCTGTTGCATCTTGTTAGACCTAAATTAGGTTAACTCCATTGTTGAGGTTTTAAGCCTGCTATAGAATTTTTTTCAACAAATTACCTTTCGGAATGAAAATAATTATAATAGACGAAATATTATTATTATTATTATTATTATTATTATTATTATTATTATTATTATTATTATTATTATTATTATTATTATTATTATTATTATTATTATTATTATTATTATTATTATTATTATTATTATTAATAATATTAATAAAAATAATATTGATAAATTTTAAAAAATAAATATTGTTACCCATAGATATTAGAGAAAAAAGTATTTTAAAATCGTTTTTAAAAATTGAAATATTAAAGAATATTGTAAAATAAAAAATTAAAAAATTTGTACAATTATTAACATTACATATTCCTTTAAGACAAATTCCAATTAGAATTTTATATATATTATTAATTTCATTTCGTACATGGGACATTAGGGGATAATTTCATATAAAGTTTTTGGTGGGTGAAATCAAGTGTGAGTAGCCTATAATTTTAATAATATTATATATATATATATATTAATTATCATATAGTATATATAATATATATATATTATTATATAATATATATATATAATATGATATATTAGTATAAAATATTATGTAATTAATTATATCATATATATTAAGAAAAAGTTTAATAATTTTATAATATTATTAAATAAATTTATATTATCTAATTTTATATATATATATATATATATATATACTATATATACTATATTATATATATATATATAGAGAATATATATTAATTAATATATATATTATATTATATATAGTATATATATTATAATATAAATATATATATATATTTATATATTATATATATATATAATATATATAATATATATATACTATATTAGGCAATTTCTTAGAAATGCTGGCAATAAAAAGTACTTGAACGTAAAGTACTAATTTATATATATTTTATACTAATTTTTATATATATTATATATATATATATATATTAATATATATATATAATATATTATATATATAATATATATATATTTATATATACTATTTAATATATATATATATTATATATATTATATACTATATATTGGAGTAGCCTTATTTTTATACATATATATAATATAATATATATATATTAATATTATATAATAATATACTTAATTTATATATATATATATATATATATAGATTATATAATAATATATAAGTATATTATTATATATATAAAAATAATATATATATATATTATAGTATTTATAGTATTATAATATATATATAGGCATTTCTTAAATAAAGCAGGAAATAAAATAATACCTTGACGTTAAAACGTACTTAAAATGTTGCTGGATGTATAAAATGTTCCAAATTATTTATTAAAAAAGAGAGAGAAAAAATTATTTTATAAATATGTTCCTTTTTATAATTAAGTGTGTATTTCTTTATGTAGTAGCTTATCATTCATATTTTAAGATTACCATTGTTATTTAATTAATTTCTAGTGACGTTAAGAATTATTGCTGCTGTTAAATGTTTTCATTACTATTATTATGTATTTATTTTATTATTTTATTTATTATTATATTTATTAATTTATTATATTTATTTTATTTTATTTATTATTAATATTATTATTATTATTATATATTATATTATTATATGGTGAAACTAAAGATACGCATCGATATCTCGAACCTAAGATAGATACAAGAAAACTGATAAAAAATATGGAATCAGCGTATGAATTTTGTTTGGAAAATTGAAAAAAAAACAAATTTTATTTTTTTATTTTTTTTTTTTATATCTCCAAACTACGATAGGCTGACAAGGAAAACTACATAACACTATTTAGAATCAGGAATGAAATAGTTGAAAAGATTTTATTTTTTTTAACTAAAAGAATACCCCAGGGTAAACGCAAAGATGCAAAGAGTCGGAAAAGTCTCTCGGCCGTCCTGGGGACGACGGGGTGGGACTAGTTCCCCCCCTCCGGGAGAGTCTCCGGAACCCCCGCTCTTTTGGTCATTTGGGTGTCGCGGGGGGTTCCTCCGCCCTACATAGGGGTATGGAAAACGTCCCCCCTCTTCCCCCGTCGGCTCGAGCCATCTAAAAAAGATAATTTATCACGCTGTTTCCATATATAGTTTTTAGTTTTCTTCTAACCATCGTAGTTTTGGAGATATAAGAAAAACTTTAAAATTTTTTTTTTTTTTTCCATTTATCCATACAAATTTCATACGCTGATTCCATATGTTATCAGTTTTATTGTACCTATCTTAGTTTTCGGATATCATGGCGGGTAACTTCTTTAGTTGGCCATATTTTTTATTAATGATTTATTAATTATTTTTATTATTTTTATTAGTAATTAAATTATTAATTTTTATTATATATTATTTTATTATTATTATTATTATTGTTTATTATTTATTATATTATATTATTATTTATTATATATTAATTTTATTTTATTATTATATTTTATTATTGTACTAATATTTGTAATAAATTCTTATATTTGAAGAATTTTCTTTTCTTTAAAAATCAGTGAAGCAATATAATTTAAAAATCAAATTAGAACGCAAAAGCAAAATAATAGCCTAAACCTATTCTTAGCTAACTCAACAAATTGTACTGCAAAGGGTACAGAAATGCTAAAAATTGTACCAAAATCTTATTAAACCATTTTATAATTTTATCTATATTATATAAAATAATATATATATTATATAATATATATATATATATTTATATTTATCATATATTGATATATATATATAATATATATGTATATATATATATATATTATATATAATATATTTAATATATATATATTAAAAGTGATAATGAGAGTGAAAGGAATTTTACTCTCAATCCAGCGGGATACTCGAACATTGGATCCGCGTTGACTGAGCAACACATAGGGGAGCTCATCACTAAGCCATTCCAGTCCCCAAAACGAACAGACTTCAAGCGTGTTTTTAACAGCCCCGGTTTTCTAATTCCAATTGTGCTCTCAAGGCCTGGCCGCCCATATTATATTAGTATATTATTTATTATATATATATATATATATATATATATATTAATATATATTATATATAATAATATATATAATATTATAATAATATATATATTATAGGCAAAAATGTAGAACCTGTACTGGAGCTACCGAGGTACCTAACTCTTAACTAACCTAACCAACTTAACTAAATTAATTTTTCATTATTATACCAGTTTGTGATCAGGAAACTTAGGTTCTAGTTTTTACGCTAGCCTTGTGAGATGGTTGACTTAATATCTCACAGTTAACATAGTTTCATACAAATTTTGCAATATATATATATATATATAGATATATATATATGATATATAGTATTAAACTGAAACAAAAATGTTATTAATTTAGCTAACTCTAATTAGATAATGTAAATATTAATAAGTTTATAATTTTTTAAACAGCTTATTACAATAGTCTTTAATTATACGTTTTTTAATAAAGTTTTTAAAATTTTTTTTCTTTTAATATCTAAGGTAACAATAATTATTTTATAAAATGAAATTTGTTATGATATAATATTATAATTATTATTAATATTAGTTATATTTTATTTTATTATTTATTTTTTTATATTATTATTATTAATATTCATTATTATTATTATATTATTATTATTAATTAATAATATAAATAATATAATAAAATAATAATAATAATAATAATAATAATAATAATAATAATAATAATAATAATAATAATAATAATAATAATAATAATAATAATAATAATAATAATAATAATAATAATAATAATAATAGAATAACAATAATAATATAATAATAATAAAATAATATAATAATATAATAATAATAAATAGAACAATAATAATACTAGAATGAAAAAAAGTCATTACTAAAACAAAAATATATTTTTATGGGTCTTTAATATAAATATTACAAACAATATTTTATTGTAGGAATAGGCCAATCTCTAGAATGCAAAGCATTCTAGAAGAAAGACAAATTTCCAATGTAATAACTTTTACATTTGTTCTTTATTGAATCTTGCTTTTATAAAGGTATGCAAGGATACGAGTAGAACTTACAATCAAGGTGTACTGTATGGACTTCTAATTATTACTACGGGACAGAGGTGAAGCCTCTATCTGTGGGTTATCTATTCTTGCTCTACCAACAGGGAAACTATGACTACCAAAACCACTATATAGTTACAATTAACATGCACGTAATATAATGATAGCTCGAAATGTTACACAAATTCTGAAAACTCGCTGAACTTCGACTAATTAATTTTATTATTTTGTGAAAATATTAACCAATATACTATCTATATATATATAATATTATATAAATTATATTTATATTATACTATTATATATTATTATATTATATATATATAAATGTAATAATAAATATATTATTTATAATATATATATATATTATATTATTATATATATATAGTATATATATCTATATATAATATATATATAATATATATATATATATAATCTCAGGGAATATATTTAATAATAAAAATTATATAAAATACAAAGTTATAAATAGAGTAGTTTGACTGTAGGTCATTCCAGTTGGCGATCTTTGTTCCAATTTTGGCAGGGCCTAAAATATCTGAATAATTATTTAAGCTGTTATTTTATATTTCTAAAATAAATGATTTATTTGTTACAAAAAGTTCCCTAAAATTTTAATGAGTGGTTTCAATTACAGTATTCAAAAGGGGGAATGTTACAAAAGATATTTTTATGATAAAAATCGATTCTATGATGACTCTTGAAAAAATCAAAATTTCACGTTCTGAAATTTTCACAAAGTTTTGGTTTCTGATTTTATTATTTATTTTCAACTTTTCATTTCCAATCTTTTAATCTAAATATAATTTAATATTAATAAAAAATGTTCTCATTTTTTAGTGACGAGGCAATAATGTACGACCTATACTTAATTTAATTAAGAGGTTCAAGTAGCGGATAGACAAAATATTTTTACATAAGATATTATTATAAGGAATTTTAATCATTCTAAATGAAAATAACTGCTAACTCTTCTTTCATTTTTTCTTTATTATTATTATTCTTTATCCATCTTTAAATTTAAAAATTCTCTAATTATTCCCTTTATAGGTAAAATTTCCCAAATACTTGTAATGTATCAATAAACAGATGTCAAATATCAAATCCGGTGGATCAATGGCGATTGTTACAGAAAAGTAAACAAATCATGAAGTCTAAAGACAGAATAATTCAAACTATATAAGTTTCAAAGAAAAGTAGTGATTTAAATATTTAGAAAATGTAGATGTATTGTGGTGTAAACATGGAAACAAGAAATGCGGAGATTAAGACGAAGTAATAAGATGAAAGGTGTTTGAAATGATGATCGGCGCAGAATTTTATGCGTCTTAGTGATAGAGAAACCAAAGAGACCTAAAAAATTGGGGGTGGGTCAAATCGAATTTAATTCAACCTGAGAATATTCTAACAAGAAGACTGTATCAATATTATTAAAACTCTTGGGTCACTGTTCAAAATTGAATTATTCTAACTGGAGTATTCAACAGAGAGACTGATGTTGTTAATAAATATTAAACAGCACTTATCAAAAAAATGACCATATGAAACGAATCAAAAAATGATGCACTTATTTTTCTAATACCTGTAAAGGAGAAAAGGATTGGTCAATGACCGTTAGTGGGTCTATCATGTTTGTCCAGAAAGGCTAATAAAAAATTGAACTTACTATGTAAATTTTCTAAGACAACCATTATAGGAAGGAATTTTTTACAATTCGCGCTCTGGGAATACAAAAAAAAGATACCAAGAGCCTAGACATTAAGGCAGCAAGGCACTTCCGAAATAGCGGATAATGCTCAAAATATGCTGGTAGTAAACTCGTCTTAAGAATAAGGCACGACAAAGCTTTATTTCGGTGTATGCATTGATATTGATCTTGCTTCAACCTCTTTCGACTCGGAATGCAAATTATGGGAACGGAGTCTACTGATGAAAGTGCAGTAAATTAAGAATAAGTAGAGTCTCGTGCTCTCGCTGTTTATAGTCAATGAAAGACGACCTCGATGTGTTGCGGTGGTAAATTAGGATTAAAATAAACAATCAATTTGAATTATAATGTTTTTAATGACAAATTTACTATTAAAATATAGCAAATTTAAAACTATATAGTAAAATAAAGATAAATTTATTGAATAAATCGATATGAATTTATTATAAAAACACTCGAAAATTTTTAAATAGATAAGGTAGTCTCGGCAAACCTTTCACAGTTTGCTTACGTGATATTTTTACTGTCCATAGAATATAATATTAAAATTGTAAATTTATTATAAGATGTGGAAACTTAAAAATAATACAAAAAGATTCTGGAATTTTTCATGAATTAATGTGCTGTTAAATTTTTTCGTAGAGTAACTCTAAACCCAAAATAATGGTTAAATTGTCAATAGTGAAGGCAAAGGTCACTTAACCGAAAAATCTTGACACCTCTCGACTCAAGAATCAATGCACATTTTTATTACAATGAAGGGGAATCTCTTAACGACCTTTTGGAGCTAATAAATCAACCTGACACTGTTAAAAAACCGCAAGGATGGCTAGGGGGAGGGGTAAAAATTTCCAAATGTGAAATTTAAATTTTGAAGGCCTATTGTTTTCAGGCAGATCGATATGTCTACAATTATGTTAATTATGAACTTTGATCAATGTAAAAATTTATCAAAATGTAGTCACATATTTTTTGTATAATTAAGGAAAGTTTGAAACTTCAAAACTTTATTAAAAGAAAGATAAATGTAAACCGGTTATTTGTATCAGTTTTTCATTTATCAATTTTGAGGGTAACAGGTTAAATATATATATATCTATTTATATTATTATATATATATATAATAAATTATTATATATAGTATATAATATTAGATAAAATAATATATATATATATATAATAATATACATATTTTTTTTACCAGTACAACACCCACCGCTCACGGGCCGAGCCCTAATCTAGGAGGGGTGTGCTCATTTAACGTCAAAAATATTATATAGTATTATATAATAGTATATATATATTTTTTATATTTATTATTAATATACAAGTTATATATATATATATATATATTATATATATATATATATATATATATATATATATATATATCATATATTTATAATATATATATATATATAGTTATATATATTTATATGGCTGAAAACTGTGAATATAAAGTAATTCGGATATGAATAAAGAGGAATACTGGTGAAAAATTACCACAACATGGGATATGGGGGGGGGCTCCAGCCCCAACCCCATTTTTATGGGTTACAGGTAACCAGGGTCCCAAACTTGGGAACTTGTTACTTTTATATTAGAATGAATAATCATTGTGATTTCAAGGGCGTAGAGCCCAACTATAAGGAGTAACATTTACTCTTATGAGCCTTTATTAGAGTACGGTATTGTTTTTGGTGCAAAAATGATACCGAATCACAGAGCATTTTATTATTAATAAATTTATTTTTATATAAAAATTATTATAAAATTATTAGTTTATTATTTTACTATAAATAGTAAGAAATAAGATGGTCAATGTAATTCACGACTTCCTCAACCACAATTTTGGACCAACCACTCGCGAATTACAATCATTTGCACCCTTTATAAATACTGGCCACAAAGTGGCAGATGGAGTAGAATATAAAAATTTAGACAAATATATATATATATATATTATATATTATATAAATATATATATATTTATTAATCTATAATATAATATAATATAATATTATTATATATATATATATTATATAATATTATAATATATATATATATATATTTATATTTATATATATATCATATTATATATAAATATATATATATTTATAATTATATATAAACTTATATTATATATATATATTATAGGCCAGGCTTTTCGGATATCCGTCAACTGTATCTTAAAAACTATTAGTGCTTACAGTAAAACGGATACATTTATGCTGGAAATGCTGGTCCAAAGTTTTGCCCTTGGAAATTGATTAAAAAAAAAAAAAAAAAAAAAAAAAAAAAAAAATATATATATCTCAAAAACACAATGCTACAGCGAAAAGGAATAATTTTTATCCTGGTAAAATTCACATAAGAAAATGTAAAATTAATAAAATAAAAAAAACATATTTGTTAATAAATATTGTAATATGATTAGAAGGCCTTATTTAATTTTTTATTGTTTCTCGATAAATATTTCTATTAAATTTTGTTTTATACGGCACACTAGGGGCCTCGAGCCGGGAACTAGGGGGGACGTTTTCCATAACCCCGTGGGAGGGGCGGAGGAACCCGCGACACCCAAAGACCAAAGAGCGGGGTTCCGGAGACCCTCCCCGTTAGGGGGGGGAATTAGTCCGTACCCGTGTTCCCGCGCAAGGCCGAGAGACCCGCGACTGCTGCATCGTGTCGTATACCTTGGGCTATTCTTTAGTAAAAAAAAAAAGCAAGATTTATAGAAAGTCTATTTATTTTATCGAGAAACCAATAAAAGGTCTCTTAAATAGGCCCTTCTAATACATACATACATATATTTATTAAACAATTAATTTTTTTTAAACTATTGATGTACAATTGTTTAATAAAATTTTACCAGGATTTCCAAAAATGTATTTTTTCCTGTAGCTATTGTAGTTATTTGAGATATACATTTTTTTTTTTTTTTTTTTTTTTTTTTTTTTTTTTTTTTTACTTTCCAGGCAAACTTTGGACCAGCATTCCAGCAATGTAATTCCGTTTACATGTAGAGTAATAGTTTTTAGAGATACATATGACGGTAAATAGAAAAGGCTGACCAACTATATATAGTATATATATATATATATATATGATATAATTATTTATATATTATTATATATATATATATATATATATATAATTATATATATATATATATATATATATAATATATAATATATATATATTTATTATTATATATATATATATATCTATATTATTATATAATATATTTATAAGGCCAGGCTCTAGAAGAGCCACAATCCTATCTCAAAACTACAACAGCTACCCGGGAAAAGGAATAATTGCTGGAATGCTGGTCCAGCTTTACGAGGAACTGTAAAAAAAAAAAAAAAAAAAAAAAAAAAAAAAAAAAAAAAAAAATAAAAATCCTATCTCGAACTAAAAAAGCACATAGAAATGAAAATACATTTTTTGGATCTGGTAAAATTTAAGTTAGGAAAATGTAAAAAAAAATAAAAAAAAAAAAAATTAAACTAAAATTGGCTATTTTTGGGGGGGGGGTACATTGGTTAAGATACTAAATATATAATATTTATTATTTATATATATATTATATCATTATATATATTATATATATATATAATGTATATATAATAATATATATATATATATAGTATATATATATATACTACTAGTATATATATATATTATATAGATACTATATAATATATAATATTATATATATATATTTTATTTGTAAAGGTATTTACCGCAATTTAGAGGCTCGAGCAACGGGACACAGGGGGGACGTCGTTTTCCATACCCGTAGGGGAGGGCGGAGAACCCCCGCAGACACCAAATACACAAAGAGCGGGGTTTCCGGAGACCTCCCGGAGGCGTGGAATATAGTCTACCGTAGTTCTGGAAGGCGGAGACCCGACTCTGCCATCGGTGCGGTATACCCTTGGGGTATCTTTTAGTTAAAAAAAAAGGGCAAAATTTAATAGAAAGTCTATTATTTTAAACGAGTAAACAATAAAAGGTTTCTAAATAAATAGGGTTTCTAATCATATTACTATAATTTATTAACATAATTTTTTTATTTTTTATTTTCTATTACAATATCTTTCTGTCTATAAGTTTTTACCAGGATTTCCAAAATGTATTCCTTTTCGCTGTAAGCTATGTAGTTGTTTGAGATTAGTTTTTTTTGTTTACATAATCCGCACTAAAAATTGGACCAGCCATTTCCAGCAATGTATTCCTTTTCCCGGTAACTGTTGTAGTTTTTGAGATATGGTTGTGCTCTTCTTAGAGGCTGACCACTATGCAATAAATTTATGTATTTATATAATATTTATAAATATGATATAATATAATATTAATATATATTTAATATATATAATAATATATAGTATATATAATATATATATATATAACAATATTATATATAATATATATATATAATTATTATATAATAATTATTTTATATAATATATATACTGTATACTATAAATATATAGGCAAATATTAAAGATTGTGATCAGTAGAAAATTTTGTGAGTATGTTGACTCAAACAGCGTTGTCGACCTCGAGCGGCTGTTCGTGAACTGATGAAGTCACCTACTCTCTCTCTTCTCTACTAACTCTCTCTATCTTACTCTATTATATTATATATATATAATATTATATTATATTATATATATATATATATATATTATATATATTAATATAATTATTATTATATATATATATTATATATAATAATATTTAATATATATATAATATGGCCAGCCATCCGAAAGCATACTAAATTTAGCTAAAAAAAATTATAAACATTTACAGAAAAAAAAATAAAACATTTTTGATTTTTGCCAAGCAATTTCATCGATGAAACTTAAAAAAAAATTATTTCATTTTATATTTATTATACACCTAATTATAGTATAACTGGACATCTGCAAGCGTGCGGTGTGATGACCTTTGATCCTGTATTACTTCACGAGAGCAAGAGTTGCCAATAGTATTTTAATTTACGCTTTGGAGAAATGTTTTATTTTTTTTAATATCCTTTTTAGGGGGTTAGTCCCCCGGTAGGCCGAGAAAACCCCGACTCTGTCGATTCGTTTTGATTTACCGTGGGATATTCTTAGTGAAAAAAGAAAAAAAAAAAACATTCACATTTGGCACCTTTGCGTGCTCTCTCGGAGTACTCGAGGAGCTTCTTCATATTCTCAGAAAATGGTAATATCATACAAGTTTTCCAACATTTTTTAACTATTTTAAATTGTTCAAAGCACTTAAATATTTATATTTATTTTTTTTTTTTTTTTTATTACATGGATAAATGTCTCTGATTAATAAAATTTTATTTATATTTCCGTGTACTTTTAAATGAGTTATTTTTGTACGTGAGTTTGCTTTCTGTAGAGGCTGCATCATTATTATATATATAATATAAATATATATAATTAATAATAATAAGTATATATATATATAACATATTATATTAGTATATATAATATATATATATTATTATATTATTATATATATATATATATATATATATATTTATATTTATAATATATATCTATAAATATATATATCATTTATATATAGTAATATTATAATTAATGTGAACACTAAGTAAGTATACGCACATGATATCTCGAAATTAAGATAGGTCAAGAAACTAGTAACAAAAATACTGGAATCAGGAGTATGAAAGTGGTATGGAATTTAATTTTTTTTTTATTGTATATCTCTCAAATACGGTTAGGTACTAGCAAAGAATAATATTATTATGGAAATTCGAAGATGCGAATGAAATTTGTATAAAAAGGATTTTTTTATTAATTAGCTATTTGGATCAGCGTATGGACAGTTTATTGTTACTCGTGAAATTGTGAAATTGAATATTAAATGGAGAAATAAAATAGTGCGGTTTATAATGATTTTTTAACTAAAAGAATACCGGGCTAAAAACGGCAAAGATGCAAGATCGGAGTCTCTCAGCCTTCTGGGAGACGACGGGGGACGAAGTTCCCCCTCTGTCCCCCGTCGGCTCGAGCCCCAAAAAAAAAAAAAAAAAATTCATACACTGATTCCTACTATTATAAATTAGTAATTAAATAACAATCATTCATATTTTTAAAGAATAATTTAAATGCTGATTCATATCTGTCATTATTTTTTTTTACTATCGTAAGGTTTGGGAAAGCAACAAAAAAAAATGCATTATCCACTCGAAATATTCATCGCTGATTGACACTATATATCTTAGTTTTAGAGATATCCTGCGGGTACTTTCTTTAGTTTGGCTATATATATATATCCTATATTATTTTTATTATATATATAATATATAATATATATATATTATACTAATATTATATATATATTATAATATATTTATAAATATATATATATATTATAAATTATTATATATTATATTACTATATATTATATATATATATTAATAATATATATTATATATTATAATTATAATATTATATATACAAATTATAATTTCTAAGTGTACAAATTATATTATTAATATATATATATAGAATTATATATATATATATATATTAATATATATTTATATAGTATCTATTATTATATATATTTAAATATATATATATAGAATTAATAGAAATTTTATAGGTATATATATAGTCGTTTTATAATATATATACGTATATATATATATATATATGTTTAATAATATATATTATATTTATATATATATATAGTAAATTTATTTATATATATAAAGTCTTTATTTTATATATATATATATATATCATATTATTATAGTATAATATTATTATAATATATATTATATATATATAATATATATATAGAAATTATATATATATATTTTATAGTATTTAGATATTATAATATATTGCACTGAAAAATTCAGTAAGTAATTAAAATGGGCAAGCTGCTGAGCACAGAGCACCTTAGTGCTGCTAAATCCTGTAACATGTTGCCTATCTAGGTACATAATCTTTCATTATTTCAATTAGTGTACTACTATACTCGTAATCTCTTATCATAAAAGCCTGTAGAGAAAAGATCTCTTACCAAACTCCTCAACAACCCTTGTCGGTAGAAGTCAAAGTGTCGCTCACCAGCATTCACAATATAGGATTTTAAGACCAATAGGACTACTCCGACCTGAGGCATGAATTGCCACACAAAATCTTGAATGCCTAGGATGTTGTCCCTGACATGTGCTTGCATGAGGTGAAATCTGATGCTGCCGTAAGCGGCGTCTTGTCTCACACGCTTCCTGATATACAAAACTCATTAATTTATTATTGTATTACTATACCAATCCATATTTATAAGTCAATCTATTATTGACATTCTCATTGTCAAAATGAAACTTATATGAAGATATAACCTACTTGTGAAATTCTCATTATTATTGTCTGTGTTTAATAAACTCAAGAACAATTGGCAATCTACATTTATTATTACATTCGATACGTCTAAGTGACTGAATTCTGTCCAGTCCCAAATATAATTCTGGTGACGGTACTAGTGAACCCTGATTTATCACCCCCTAATTTGGAGATCAGATAGCTGTGAAAAATTTCGGTGTAATCAATGGATTTGAAAAAAAATACTTGCACTATTCTAACTAATTCATTGTAATCTTAACTCTGCAAAATACTTTATCAAATGTTGAATGTGTGTACTATAAGTACAGTGTTTCTTCAACCTTGTGTTGAAAATCATATTTTATGTGAACGTGAAGAATATTTCTCTTGACATTTAGTTGTATTGCATCCCTTCAGGCATCTAATACATCTTTTATTAATTATACAGATCTCCACAATGAACAAACTTTGTGTGTTACCAGATAACATAATAACATGAATGACCAAAAGCTCGTATAATAGTCAGCATTATTGAGGAATCAAATTTTGAATTTGGGTTTGATGAAGAGCTTCGTCAACAAGTTGAAATCAAAAACAATCTGATAGTCCGAGATTTGATTCTCGGAGAAGTCAATTGTCTGGCCATGTAGATGTATGTGATTTTTGGGGTGTTATTTTATTACTCATTAAGAACATATTAGAGAAACAGAAAATTATTTATTGATTTCATTATTTTATGTATTAGGAAGCGTTATTAATTATTCAATAATAATATTTCTATTATATTGATATATAATTATTATTATTAAAGCTTTGTTGAAGCGCGAAAACACTGATGTTTGGTGACAATATTATCAGTTTATTAAATGATTGAATTTATTTTTAAAGATGAGACACAAAATAATTATATCATAAGTTGTGAAGAGCCAATTCCTTAATACGAGCGTGTGGAGAACTAGAAAATGTGAATTGGAGTTTGTAAAAAGAGGTACTGAAGAAAGGATGTTGTTTAGAGAAGCCCCCAAGAAGAAATGGGCTAGGCTACACCCGATTCTTTAAAACTCTTGTTTTAGGAGTATTAAAGTGTACAATGAAAAGACTTAGTGGTAAAGCGCATCTCATCTATAAACGATCCGGCGCTGGTGTGGGCCGGGCCCAGGCAGTGGACAACGCTGAAAATGATGAGAGGAAAGATTACCACTGTGGGAGGTCTTGCAGGCAGTATTGTGAAGCTATTGAGGTGGATTTTTGGCTGACTATGCTCGTTTTTATAGGGGTTATGCGGGAGGGTGGGCAGAAGTATATTATTAACTTAGGTCTGTTCTTCTACTTGAACTTAGTTTCAGTGTTTTGTGTTATCACACCACCTGTTCT